>RAHM01000108.1:34086-46195 GCA_003713295.1 Parotia lawesii | reverse complement strand
TGTTAACTTTAAAACTATCTTCTTCTTTTAAGGCATGTAGTTTTAATTTGATGTTTGCAATTTAGTTATGTATGAACTCTGAGATGTTAAAAAGGTTTATGTAACACATGCTTTTAAATTCTTTACAACTATGTCTTTACGCTAAAAGCAAATACTCAATAGCAGTTCTACTTTGTAATACAGCATTTTTAACACTACTAACATTTTGCGATAGAGCGATTAAGAGATGATTAAGAGATAACACAATTTTACACTGCCACTTTTTGTTTAGTTGCACTTGAGTAAGGCTATGGGTTAAGGCATTTACTTTTGTAACTATGGCTGTTTTGTTAAGAACACTAGCATTGCCCATTTATTTGTTTAAGTATGTGGGCTTTCAGGTGGATGTGCTCATGTGGCAGGTTTTAAAAAAGAGATGTAAATAATGTTAATGTTAAACAAATAAAAGACTGATTAGTTATGTCTGYGATTGTTGCTCAGACATTTTCACGGGTGGGCATTAGCAGGTAGCTGTGTGGGTTCGTTGTCACTTGTATGACGGTTGCCGCTACCACCATCGCTGCCATCCACAGCGGCTTTCGTCCACCGAGCAGGAACCCACTTAGGACCTGTGGGAGTAAGCACACACATATACCCCCGACCACTGTACAATACATCTACGGGCCCCTCCCAATTGCCTGTTTGCGGGTCTTGATACCACACTTTTATCGAGGCACGCTTGGGGACCGCACGCCCATGAATTTCTGCTGGCGGGGCGTCGTGGTCTCCAAAAATGCACAGGAAATTAAGTACAAAAAGCGTTTTGCTTAAGCGTTCTTGTACATCTGCTACATCTTTAAATTTAGCTAAGTAGGTTTTTAGAGTTTGATGTGTCCGCTCAACGATAGCTCGCCCCGTTGGGGAGTGAGGGATCCCGGTGACTTGTTTGACTCCCCATTGCTGGCAGAACTTTCGCAGCTTTTCACTTATGTACGCTGGGCCGTCTTTTTTTGTAGGTAAATGCAGCAGTGACAGATGGACGGTGACCCATGTGCAGCGACAAAAGAGCAACTGTCCTTGTGGACCCGAACCCACCAGTTCTGCGTTCTTTTTGAGAGGCAGGATTCAGTCCGGCTGTTAAATGTGGCAGCAGGACTAGCTGGACTAGCAGGACTAGCTATTTTGCTGCCTTGAGGAATGTGAATTGGTGGATAATCAGTTTTGACCATGATAGTGATTTCTCCGGTGTAGTCTGCATCAATAATTCCTGGAATTATCAACAGTCTTTTTATTGCGCTGGAGGAGCRTCCTATTAGCAGCGCTCCTTGCAGCTGTCCATTAATTTTAACGGGTCCTATAACTCCCGTTGGTACCTTGCATACGGTACGGTCGATGAGGGTGGTGGCTACTGCGGTTGCCAAGTCGAGGCCGAGGCTCCCCCTGGTAGCTGGTACGAGAGATTTGTCCTCGCCTCTCTAAATCYGCCTGTYYTGTCTTTTGATCACCTCCTTCTGCTGGGRGTGCAGAAGGCTCARGYGGGGCCGGTYGGCTGGGCTCAGGACAGCTGKGCCCYVAACAAGGGGCTTCAGCTGCTTGAGGGGTAAACCCGGAGGGTCCTACTACTGGTACTGGGACCCCGATTGCTGGGTTAGGCTCTGGGTCTACCCCTAGCACTGTTCGCCCAGGTGTTGTGGAATGTTGATCTCCGGCTCCCTCCAGCTTAGCTGACGTGACAGCTGCTACAGATCATTCCACCCGATACCTTTGCAAGCAATTAGTGACCTCCCGCCACTGCTTCATCATCTTTTTTGCTGTCTTATCATCATTTATCACCACATCCCACAGCACGTCCCCAAATTTTTTCCACTCCGATACCTCAAAGTATGTATTCGGATCCTTAAAGAATCCTTTGACCTTTCCTAGGGCAACTAACCCCGGGATAGTTTTCAAACCTGGTATTCCCCGCTTTTCTAAAAAGCGTAAAAGCAAATCGCAGGCTACCTCACATTCCATTTCTTTTGTTTTTCTCTTGGCCGGCTGGTGTGTGTGCAAGCTGATCCAGGATCACTCTCTGGCTTGTCCCTGCAGCTGCTGACAAACGTGCATCCAGGATCACCTTATGGCTCGTCCATGCACGCGTAATACAGGATCACTCTCTGGTCCATCCCGGTAGCTCCCAGAGTGTAGCCTCAGCGGACGGTGGGCTTGGCATATGCCCCGAGCCCAGGCGCAGATGCGGAATCCCACTGCTTAGCAGATCGCCGATCTTTCGCCCCCCGGCTCGCTACTGCCGGTGCTTTTCCGCTCTCGCCCCTCGTGCCATAGATACGAACCCCCTCGTCTTGGTCAGAGTCTGTGTTCAAAGTCCATGTTCAAAGTCCCAGTTCGGGCGCCAGATGTTGAGAGGGGGGCGAGGGAAGCAAGACCCTAACTCAGTATGAGTGATAAGCAAGCTTCTACTTTATTAGTTTCAGCTAATTAGTTTCAGTTTTATAAGTTTATAGCTTATTTTATACTAGGTACAGCGAGATTATCTTTAGCTAGTTTCTTTTTCTCATAACACACATCACACAGCTGCTCGTTGTTTCTTCTGGCTACAGGCCAGGGGCTTTCTGTGCACTCTCAAGGTCGACAGACTTTGCTAGATTTAACACATTGTTTTTAGCACGGGCTCTGCTTGCCCAAGGCCTGTGTCAGTTAACCTTTTCCCCACACATCATGACGCTGTGTCTGCCTGTGGGTGTTACCAGTGCAGAGCTACCACTTATTAGAAGGTGTTACCAGTGCCTCCCTGGCACACTGCCTGGGACAGACCCTGGCCTTGGTCAGTGAGGGGCCGCTGCCCTATTGACATGGATCTCTGACAAACCCTGGCATCTTTGTAGGACTTGTTTTCCCCAAGCTGGCAGGGTTAAAGCTCTGCATAAAATGTTTTCTCTTCCCAGCTCTGTGCTGTTGAGCATGTTTGCTCAGGGCTCTGGGGCAGGGACTTCCCACATGGGCTGGCCACTCAAGGTCCATCCTTATCTCCTGGGCACTGCTGCTGCGCCTGCCTTGAGCCCTGCCTAGCCCCCTTCTTCTCCTACCTTTTGCTCTCTCACTGCCTGGGTTCTCGGCCCCTGCAGGGAAGCAGTTTCCTCTGGTACCTGTGCAGGGTGGCAGGGAGGACAGGGTGCCATCTTTCTGGCCTAGTGGATAAGAGGATGGGGGACCCCCAGGACATGTCCATGGAATTCCTGGAAGTGTGTGCTCCAGCTCTGTGTGCCCTAGAACTCGGTCCAGTTCTCTGCTCCTCTTCTTCTACATCTGTTTATCCTGCTACTCATCCTTATGTGTCTTTCTCCATCTCATGATCTCCCTCTGTTTTCTGCTCCTTATCTGTCTTTTTCTCTCCCTGGTTCTGTTTGGCTCCCCGTCCCTATCTTCAGCAGACCAGATCACCAACACATAAAAGAGGCTCTGTATATGTATCCAAAAGTGTAGTATGTCCATGTATTGTGTGTGGGTCACACTACGTATCTATAAAGCTTTGTATTTCTAGAGCTGTAAGATACCAAAGTGTTCTCATAGGTTCTCAGATCTGACGCTAAAGGAGAGAAAGAGGGAGTGAGAAGCATCTGAGCTGTAAAATTCTCTGGTGACATTAAAAGCAGGAGCTGCAGTAAGTCCCAGGTGCTTGGGGCCATGTCTTCATCTTCTGCCTCTCAGCCTCTCCTTGCCCTATTCTGTATCCCCTAGATCTCTAGATCCCTGCCCTCTGTCCCTGCCTCTTCTATTCATAGATTCATAGAATGTTAAGGGTTTGGAATAGACCTTAAAGATCATCTGTTCCCGATCCCCCTGCCATATGGTCCCACTAGACCAGGTTGCTCAAGGCCTTACCCAACTTTGTCTTTAATGTTGCCAGGCATGGAGAAGCCACAGCTTCTCTGGGCTACCTGTCCCAGTGTCCCACAGTAAAGAATTTCTTCTTAATATCTAGTCTAAATTTTGCCTTTCAATTTGTACCTGGGGTAAGCTCATTTGGTGGGAGCATGGTGCTAATAATGTTGTGAGTTTGGTCCCTATATGGGCCATTCACTTAAGAGCTGGTCTTGATGATCTTTCTTCCAACTCAGAAGATTCTGTGATTACTTTTTGTCCTATCACTCTAGTTCCTGATGAAGAGTCCTTCTCCTGCTTCCCCATCAAATACTGGAAGATACAGATACTGTTGTGCTGTTCTTTGTCCCTCCATCTCTCTCTGCCTGGCTCCCTGTCGTCAGGATTCCCAACCCTCCTTTTCCCTTTCTGTAATTTTGTCAACTTCCTTGTATGACAGGTCTCTCTGTTTTGCATCCCAGTCCCATTCCCTCTCTTTCTCTACCCCCCAGTCCGGGTTCCTGTTGCTCTCTGTGTCCTTTTCTCCATCACTAGTTATGTTTGCTCCATCACTCTGCCTTGCTCCCCATCACTGCTTTTTTATTTCTTCATCCCTTTGATTCATTTCCTACCCTTCCTTTTTTCTCTCCATCCCTCTGTTCCATTCCTCATTCCTCTATTTACGCCTCTATCCTTCTGTGCTGTTCCCTGTCCTTTATTTCTCTAATTTTCTATTGTTCTCCCTGTTTCTCTATTTCTCTCTCTATCCCACTGTCTTCTTTGTCACTGTCTTTCTCTCTGGGACCATTTTTTGGCATTCTGTCCCTCAACTTTTTTGTTTATTTCTCTACCCTTCTTCTTCCTTTTCTCTCTCCTGTCCCATTGCCTGCCACTGCTTTTTCTTTCCAGCTCTCTGTCCTGGTACTGTCTCTCTGTCCACCTTCCTGTCCCTATTTTTTGTTCATCCTCCAGTTACAGCGCCACTTGTGGCCACTTCTGTTATTGCACCCTCAAATACTTAGAATACACAGACACAGATACAGCCTCCCTTGCAACAACGCATTCTATTTCTCAAAGGGGGGGAGATGGACCATAAAGAAACAGCTGCTGGAATAATAAAGACAGAAGAATGGACGATGATTGTTCTGCTTCTGATGAAGAAGAAAGCCTATCTCTCAAGACACCCTCAGAGGGTAAGTCAAAAGCCAGTTACAACAGACTGGGCAGAAGTTAGATGAAAAGCACTCAAGGAAAAGGATTTTGACTTAGCCCAAGAGCCACTTCTAGCTCTGCCAATTACATATGGCCGAGAGAATGCCAAACCAAAATGGGTGAAGATAGAACACGATGATATCAAGGATATAAGAAGAGCAATTCAAGAAGATGGGATAGGCTCACCATATTTTAAACAGTTGCTAAAAGCATTTGAGAATGCGGATTTAACACCCTTTGACTGCAGATACATTGCTTCATCAATTTTAACAGAATCACAATACATCCTTATGGGACGTGAAGTGGAAGAAATTCTTGAATCAAAAAATTGCACCATATGCTGCAGCACTCACAATAGCTCAGCTAGCAGGCGACCCCCCCAACGATAAGCCTGAAAAACAAGTAAAAATACTGAGAGCAGTATTAAAAGACATTAAAAAAGCAGCCTGCAAAGCTTTTTTATTGACACAGCTGGTGGGGGCCCCAGAAGGGACTTATACATCAGTAAAGCGAGGACCATTAGAGCCCTATACAGCATTCATTGATCGCCTGACACAAGCCTTGGAAAGGCAGTGTGAAAATGATGAAGCCCGACCACTTCTGCTTTGCAACCTTGCATATGTGAATGCCAATGAAGAATGCAGAAAGGCCATTCGAAGCCTACCTGAACAAGAGCCTACCTTATCACAAATGATAGAGGCTTGCAGCAAAATTGGCAGCCCTCAACAAATAGCTACCATGCAAGCAGCTACCTTAGGAGACTCACTTGAAAAGGCTCTCAAAAGTCAGTCAAAAATAATAGATCAGAGACTTGTAAAAACCCTTGATGCCCTCAGTCTAACAATTCAGCAGAACAACAAGGCTATGCAAGAGCAGACAACCAAAAAAGGATGCTATCATTGTGGGAAGCCTAGACATGTGAAAAAAAATTGCCCAGAACTGACAAGACATTCAAGGTCATTCAATCGCTGCCCAAGATGCAAGAAAGGAAGACACCATGCCAACCAGTGCCACTCCAAGTGTGATATAAATGGAAACCTCTTACCGGGAAACGGTAAAACAAGCGCGAATGGTTACCGTGTGAAGAGACAAACAGTGCCATTTCAACAGCCAAGGAATTTTCAAGGGGCTGGATTTGTGAATTACTTGGGCCAAACCCCATTCACTGGATTGCCACCCACCTACCAAGTGATCCTGAACTACTACCATCAGGGGCCCAATGCGAACTGGCAACTTTCAAATTAGTTTATTTCCTACGTGATTGTCACGCTGTGGTATCCACAGGGGTGACAGGAACATCACAAAAGAGACAAGATTTCCTGATTATAGGCAAAGAAAGAAATTGTATTTTAAGACTTGTAGTTTTTCCTTCCATTGTTTCTGCTAATTGCAATGAAGAATTAACAGTCTTAGTACAAGCATAGAATCCTCCACTTGTCATTCCAGCAAGAACTCCAATAGCCACAGCCATTGCCTTGCCAGCCAACATAATAGAACATATCACCAAATGCCAGCAGGTTTCATTTGGAAGCTCAGGTGTGACCCCAGATGTCTTTTGGATACAACATATAAGTCACAATCGATCACAACTGACCTGCAGTTTAACATGCAATAAAAAACCAGTTCAAATTACAGGCCTTCTAGATACAGGTGAGACAGCCAGTCACACCTGTCAATATTTTTTGCAAGCGTTTGCTTAATTAGGGATTCCTCAAGAGATAAGAACAGACAATGGCCCTGCATACACAGCAAAGAAATTGGCCGATTTTCTAATAGATTAAGGAGTTCAGCACACTTTTGATGTTCCTTACTCTCCCACAAGTCAAGCCATTGTTGAAAGAACACATCACTCTATAAAACATATTCTAGATCAGCAAAAAGGAGAGTTAGTACAGGCAACACCACAGATGAGGTTGAGTAAAGCTCTGTATGTCTTTAATTTTYTGAACAGCTCTTTTGTAGAGCCTGATCCACCAATTTTCAGACATTTCTCTAACAGTACAAAAGCAAAGTTAAAAGAAAATCCTCCAGTGCTGATCAGAAACCCAGAAACAGGGCAAATTGAAGGTTCATTTCCTTTAATAACATGAGGCAAAGGGTTTGCTTGTGTTTCTGCAGGCGGTCAACTTAGATGGCTTCCAGTGAAGAACGTGAAACCCTATCAAGCRTGAAGAAACACTGACAACCCCACAAGTAAAGAAGGAGGCACAAAGACGTGAACTGTACAGAGATCGCAACCTCTGCCTGACGTCTTGCATTCTATCTACAGAAGACTGTGAACTTTGGGTGTGAGAATTGTAGAATTCTTTGTTAGATGATAGTATAGGAAGATTATGGAACTTAATCAAAAATTATGCTTATGCTTTTTTGCTTTGCTTGCTTTTAGCTATGCAGATTTACCAGTTAACCAACCTAAAGCTAATGTTTGGGTGACTTTAGCTAATGCATCAGGTTTAGATACCATGTCTGTCCAACATGACCCCTGAGAAACCATTTTCCACCTGTTTGGTTGGTGTGCCAGTGGATGCTTGGCCAATTCCGATAGAAATTGATAAAGCTATTCAAAGTCCCTTTGTTAATACAAATGTGTGTAACTATTACAATCCAGTAGATGCATGGGATTGGTGAATTCCTCACCTTCCCAAAGCATCTTCTGAACCTCAAGAACTAGAGATCCTTAGTTCTACATATATGACCTTTTGTGTCAAATTTAATTATACAAACAAGGGTCAATCTTTAATTATGGATGTTACTCCTCATCACAATTTATATAAAAATCAGACCTTATGGTGCAATTATACTTCTCTAGTTCATTCTGTATATGATACTCCCTTTCAATTACCACGTGGAGTTATTTTTCATTTGTGGAGATAGAATCTGGCCTGCAATCCCAGCACACATCACTGGTGAACCATGTAGCATGGGAAAACTTACTTTGCTAACACCCAGTGCAAAACTGCATGCTTTTATGAGACATAGAAGTAAAAGGTCTACTCTTCAGTATCAACCAGATTGTAATGATGATTTTTCACCCTGGGGTCCTGTAAAGAGGCTCTCAGCAGCTCTTCTTTTACCACAACTTGCTTCARGAGTAGCACTGAAACAATTAGATCAGCTGGGGTGTTGGCTGAGTAAGGAATTCAACGCTACTTCCCTTGCATTAAGTGATATGTGAACAGATACCAAAGATGTCAGACATGCAACCTTGCAGAATAGAGCTGCAATTGATTTCCTTTTATTAGCACATAGACATGAGTGTGAAGATTTTAAAAGAATGTGTTGTATGAATTTATCTGATGATTCAGAATCCATTCATAAGAGTATTCAACAACTTAAAGAAGATGTGTCAAAGATTAGAGTTGATGGTAAAACTTGGTTAGATAACTTGCTTGATGGATGGAATTTAACWGCATGGGTAAAAGAGCTTTTAAAGACGGTGTACTAGTTTGAAAACAAACCAGTGGGAGGCACCAAGTCAGAATAACAATTTAATAGGGAAATTAAAAAAAATAAAGGCAGAAAACAGTGGGTTAAACTGACAAAGTCAAGATACAACCTGACACCCTGTTAATCAGGGTGGTGGTAGCAGTCCAATAAGATGGTGGCTGTAGTCCTCCTGAAGTGATGGATGTGGCTTTATCGAAGCAACGGTCTGGTAGAAGGGTCTGCTCTTCCTCAGAAAGTCCAGTGGTGGCTATGTAGCTCCTGTCCTCTGGGAATCCAGTGGGAAGGATGTTCGTCGTATTCAGAATCTCAGATTATATCCAGGATGGAACGTTTGGTTCCTCCCTCTGGGCGGAGCATCTCACAACAGAATGATGAGTCATGAGGCTAGGTTCATTAACAGAAGATAGTCCGGAGGAAGTTATCTCTGAGTCATGCAGCAGAGCATTGATGGGCCATTAACAGAAAGATAGTTTGGAGGGAGGAGGCCAGGAAACACTCCCCCACCTGGTTTCAACAGCACATGAGGATGGTAATAGAATACACTGCAACCCAGGACAGACGGGTTTCTATATATTAATCATCATAGTGGTGTTAATAATGGTTCCTTGTTTGCTTCAATGTATCCAGCAAATGATCAACAACGCTGTTAAAGGAGTCTACATGGTTCAAACAGGAGGGGGAGATGTTGGACTGAAAGCTTCTCTGGACTCAGGCCCAGATGAAAGCCAAAGCACAGGAGTTGAATTAAAACCTTTGGACAAGCTGAGATACATGAAGTCACACCAAAGTGAAAGAGAAATATACATTTTTTAGCTTTCAGTAGAAATACATGCTAAGCGCCTTAAACATTAAAAAGCTGCAGCAGAGACCTTGAGCATAGTTCCTTTTGCGTAGCAGGGTTATCCTTTCGTAGAGTTCTTAATTTTAGACAAAATATAGCTAGAACTATATTGTTCACATTTTTTAGATATATTATTTTAGACAAAATACAGATAGAATGATACTGTTCACATTTTTTAGATGTAGTGTTCACATAAACAATAAGAGCTGATAGAAACTCTATACGCAAATCTATGTAATACCTATGTAATGCTTATGATTGTTAAAATTAGACCAGGATAGGTTAAGAAAAGAAAAACTAGAATCGTGTGTTAATTTTATTGGTTAATTGACAAATATAATCTACACTTCTGTAAGAAAAAAGTTAGTAAGAAGAAATTAGAAAAAGAAGCTGTTTTCCGCCTGCTGTTTTTGCTGCTGCTGCTGCTGCTGCTGTTTGGCTTTATCATGTAACCCCCTTCAAACTCTGCCTTCAAGAAGCTATGTGTTGGGGGTTTTAGGAGTTCTCCTGTTTTTCTTTTTCTCTTAAAGAATTTCTCCCATACATGTTGCCAGGGGGACAAATTACTGGGTGCTTAAGAAGAACAAAAGAGCCGGCCACAGAGGGCGGGGCGGGGGGGGGTCCAACTAGCTACTTGTTTTTCACCTGGGGGGTGGGGGCGGCGGGGGCTGGCTGGTGCTCTCAGTGTGGAGAAGGAGTTGGTCAGAGCTGGAGGTTCCTGTTTTTCGGCTGCTTTCCTTCCACCTGAGAAACCCGGGATTCCCAAGCCCACCTTTCCCTGCCCTGCTGGGAGCCAGGGCGGAGCCACTCTGCCTCTGCCGTAGCTTGGATCCTTTGCTACACTATAACCCTACACACCCTTTGCCTGCTGAGACCTCCTGGAGCTCCCACTGCAGCTCCGGAGTTTGATACATCTCGTCTGCCACCTGGGATCTGTGCTCATCTCTGCTGTTCCAGCCTGCTGTTCCCAAGGCTCTGGCCGGACACCGGGATCAGCCGCCCAGAGGGTTTGTGAAGCTTTTCGTCCATCCCTTTCCCGGGACCCCGAGCCGCCCCTGCCAGCTGTGACTGTAACTGCACCGAAGGTGGGGGTGCCTGACAGCTGAGAGAGGCTGGCACTGAGTTTGTGGTTCTGTTTGCTGTTACTGCCGTAGTTACTGTTGTTTGTTTGCCTTGCTGTACATATATATATATTAGTAAAGAACTGTTATTCCTACCCCTCATATCTTTGCCTGAAAGCCCCTTAATTTCAAAATTATAATAATTCAGAGGGAAGGGGGGTTGCATTTTCCATTTCAGGGGAGGCTCCTGCCTTCCTTGACAGACACCTGTCTTTCAAACCAAGACACTATGAGACTATGAAATAAAGAACTTAGAACAGCAGCCTCCTCTGGTCTCTTTTACCCTGGTCCGTGAAGGAAGGGCATCCCATCAAAAGCTCAACATTAGTCTATCTCTCTGTTCAGCAACTTGTCATTTCTTGCTACATACCTTTCTGCCCATTACAGTTCTTTCTTTCTCCATCTCTGTCTTGCTCTGTCCCTTATTTTTCTCTGTCCTTCTGCCCTTCTTTCTTCATCTCCGTCCTGCTCCATTGCCCTCTTTTCCTTTCAAGTTAGTTCTTTGTGCTGCTCCCTGTCCCTTTTCCATCACCGTTCTTCCTGTCCTTTTTCTCTCTGCCTCTCCCCTCTGCTCCCTGTCTCATTCTTTCTCTATGCCCACAATTCTTGTCTCTCTCTTCCTCTGTCCTGCTCCCCATTCCTATTTCGTAATGCTCCATCTATCCTCTGGCCAAGACTGATTTTTTCTCTAATCTGCTTCCTGTCCGTCTCTCTTATCCAGTGTGCTGCTGGGTATCTCTCTGTCATGCTCCCTGTCACTGTTGCTCCTTTCTCTTTCAGTGTCTTGCTCCCTGTCCCTTTTTTTTTCTCTTTCACTCTGTCCTGTTCCCTGTCCCTTTATTTTCTTCTTCCATCTCTGTCCTGCAGCCTATTGCTATTTTTATTTCTCCATCCCTTTGATCTGCATCTGTATTTGGTTTGTGTATTTGGCTTTGGTAGTGGGAGATGGGGGCTACAGGAGTGGCTTCCCTGCAAAGCTACTAGAAACCAATGATACCATCTGATAGAACCAATGGGAAGCCGTGGCATACCCAAGGCTGAGTCCAACAGCAATGGTGACAGTGCCTCTGGGATAACAAATTTAAGAAGGGGGAAAAAAGTTATTGCACAGAAGCAATTGCAGGCAGAAAAGAGAGGTGTGAGAACATGTGGGAGGAACAGCTCTGCAGACACCAACGTCAGTGGAGAAGGAGGGGCAGGAGGTTCTCCAAGTGCTGGAGCTGAGATTCCCCTGCAGCCTGTGGTGAAGATCACAGTGAGGCAGCTGAGTCTCTGCAGCCCACGGAGGTCCATGGTGGGTGAAGAGCTCCACCTCCAGTCCATGAAGGAGCCTATGACAGAGCAAGGTCATGCCCAAAGGTGGAATCTGTGACCCCCGTGAGAAGCTTGTGCTGGAGTGGTGTTGGAGTGAAAGCTCCTCTGGACTCAGGCCCAGAGGAAAGCCAAAGTACAGGAGTTGAATTAAAACCTTTGGACAAGCTGAGATACATGAAGTCATACCAAAGTGAAAGAGAAATACAGATTTTTTAACTTCTAGTAGAAATACATGCTAAGTGCCTTAAACATTAAAAAGCTGCAGCAGAGACCTTGAACATAGTTCCTTTTGCTGTAGCAGTGTTATTCTTTCATAGAGTTTTTTATTTTAGAC
>RAHM01000108.1:20460-30474 GCA_003713295.1 Parotia lawesii | reverse complement strand
GGGGGGGGGGGGGGGGGGGGGGGGGGGGGTCAGTCTCTTGCAACAGATTCTGGATTGGTTGCGTCACATGCAGTCCTGTGGTGCAAGGCCTCTGGGGAGCACTTTGGGGGTCTTTGATGGATTATGACACCCCTTCAGCTGCCTCTCGCGTGAACGTCGCATGGATGTGGCCTTCCCAGCATTGGGGGTTCCACAGCTGGGCCGATTTGTGTAAGGGAGGATGGGTGTTCACTGCCTCAGACTAGAGGTCATACCCGAAACGTCCTCTCCCTCCCTCGTTTTGGGGGGGAGTCTGTGTAAATCTGGCTTTTGTGATCTGTGGTCTCCCCCACCCCAAGTCCAGCCAGGGGTGACTCAGCATGGCTGCTGGGTTTGGCTTTCTTGTGGATACATTCCTTTCCCTCAGCCTTGTTTGTTTTWTTCCGTAGGCCTGAGATGATTGAACAATAACATCTTATCTAGGTGGTTTAACTTACAGTCAAAAGTCCCAGTCAGGCATCCTCAGAGAGGCTTCTTTGGTTGTAGCTTCTTTATATAGATTTTGTTATAATTGGCAAAACTTTGTATCAATGTTTGAGACATGAACTATTTCAGTCTCTGACAGCAATGCTTTGGCATATGGTTGGAATGGTTCTGGGGGATGGGGGGGGGGCAAAGCAGGGTGGTTTTGGCAGTTTCTTAGCTGGGGGTGGTTCAGTCTTTGCCCAGCTTGGAGGGGAGACAGTTGTGGTGTTTGGTGCTGGACTTCTCCTGCCCAGGGGGTTTGGTGCTGCTGTGAAGTTTCTCCTGACTGCCTCTTTGTGAGGCCACTGCTTGCAGTGAACTGCTGGTGGACTGGGACTTTCTCTGAAGCACCTGCCCTCACCAGGAGAGACCCCCACCATCTGCATGGGTGTTTCCAAGGGAAAAGACCAGGCCCCCATCTCCTCTCTCTCTCTCTCTCTCTCTCTCTCTCTCTGGAGAAGGCACCTCCCAGCTGCTGGTAGACTGGAACCTCACTGGGGCTGCCATCACCAGGATACTCCACCAGACACGTGAGAGCAGGGGGAAACCCACACCAACCCCCCTCCCCCCTTCTCTGCCCAAGGCGGCCGTTAGCCCCTGGGGAGGCTGACGGCTCGCACCGGAGCGTCCCCTGGAGCCGCGGGGAGCCACTGCAGCCCCTCTGCCTCGCCCAACACCGCCCCCTGCCRGCTGTGGCCGTCACTACACCAAAGGGGAAATCGCTTAATGGCTGGGAAAAAGCCATTAATGCATTTTCTTCTTTTTTTTTGCGTTGTTGCTGTTGTTGTTTGTCTGTCTTGTTTTTTATATATATATCTATATATTCTAGTAAAGAACTGTTATTCCTTTTCCCATATCTTTGCCTGAAAACCCTGTAATTTCAAAGTTATAATAATTTGGAGGGAGGGGATAATATTTTCTATTCCAGGAAATGTTCCTGCCTTCCTTGGAAGACACCAGGACAGATACCAGCTACAAAGCTGAATACATCAAGGGATTGCTCCCACACTAAATCTGCCAGTTCCAAACCAAATGTTCTAGGAAGGAAAGCTCTTGCTGGCCTTACCTCCCTTGTGCAGCCTATAATCCGAACCACAAAACCTGGGGCTAGGTGCTTTCATTCCCCAGGAAAGACACTATTGTCCTCTATCAGAAGCCCACCTCCAATATTTGGATACCAATTTGGATACCTCCATAAGTGTATTACATCCAAAGACGGCACCTGCACTACCAGCACTGGGGATAGCTGCTTTTCTTCCCAAGAAACTGCAGTCAACCACTTTCAGGACCCCATATCACAAATTTGGATATGCTCCCACATGTAAGTTGCCAAGACAGAAAGCTGATTCTGGTGCATACCTGCCCTGAGCAGGACTGAAAGATCTTACCACCCTTTACCTGGTCAGCCTCTCATCTGCACCCGAAACATTGGGGCTACATGCTTTCCTTTTCATGTAAAAGCAATGTTATCCTCTTTCAGGAGCCCTTCACCGAAAGTGGACAGTACCTTTCCTTGGGAAATCACAGAATTACCTAGGCTGAAAAAGACCTTTGAGATCATCGAGTCCAACCTATGACCTAAAACCACCTTGTCAACTAGACCATGGCACCAAGTGCCACATCCATTTTTTTCTTAAACACTTCTAAGGATGGTGACTCCACCACCTCCCTGGGCAGCCCATTCCAATGCCCAATCATTCTTTCTGTGAAGAACTTCTTCCTAAAATGAAAACACCTAGTCTTACAGTTGGTGCTGCAGGTGATCATTTGCCCAGTTGAAGTGAAGGCCAAAAAGACCATCTTGTCCTGGACAATTCTTTGTTGGAAAAATTCAGTATTAGAGACCCCAGTGTGTGTTGATCAGTTTCTGAAAGACAATGACAGTGCTTTAATATGCTTTTTACATTTTTTTTTCACTTAGTCCCAGTGTCTTATGTGCAGATGATAGGCTAAACAATGGAGATGAAGGTCAGAAGGAGCTCCTGTCCTAGCACATTTTGTGTGAGAACAGTACCCCAAYGTTTACAATTACTGAGTTGGTATCCAAATTCTGAAAGGGAATGACAGTGCTCTTCCTTAGGTATGAAAGCGCATAGTCCTAGTGTTGGTCCTGCCCAGGGGATGTAAGGGACAGCAACAGCTTTCTGCTCTGACAACTTTTGTCTGAGAGCAACTTTTGGAAATATTCAATTTTGGAGGTCTTCCAGGTTTCAGAGGTGGCCTTCTGAAATTTTAGCAGTTTTATGAACAAGGTAAGAAGCTATCTCCAGTCTTGGTGTGCAGATGATAGACTAGTTAGGGGAGGTAAACCCCAGCAACACCTTAGTGTTCTGTCATCTTTTGTGTGCAAGCAGCCTCAAAACTGTTCTGGAGCTAAGGACTACATTTCTCTTGAGATGGCATCATAGTTCCTTTCCTTGGCAAGGAAAGCAATTTTGGATTGACACAGTGGGCAGTTCAGGGGGTGTCCTGGTTCATTTAATTTCTTCTGCAACTGCACAGCGCAATTGGATGATGGTGTTGAACTGCTATGGTGGGAGTGTAACAGCCAACAGCCAATCTGTTGAGCTTTTTGTCCTGGTACCTTTAGTATCTGAGTCAGTGGTGGGGTTCAGTTCTCAACCCTGACTCTGTGTGACTGAAGGAATATGATGGTATACAGAGCTAGGAAGAAAGTGCAGATACCAGGGTGTGTGGTAGAGTTCAACAGATGCAGCTGAAGGTGGAGCCAGCAACAGCTTTCTCAGCTGGCACTTTCGTGAGCTGTGTTTTTGCCAGATATTTTCAATTTTGAAGCTGGGCTCAGCAAGATAGGAAGAATTTAATAGTACATATTACTATTGAGAAGGTGTTTGTGTTACCCCTAATGTGTGGTGCAAATCAGTTTGCAAATCTGTATTATTTTGAAAACAAACCAGTGGGAGGCACCAAGTCAGAATAACAATTTAATAGGGAAATTTAAAAGAATAAAGGCAGAAAACACTGGTTTAAACTGACAGAGTCAGGATACAACCTGACACCCTGTTAGTCAGGGTGGTGGCAGCACTCCGATAAGATGGTGGCTGCAGTCCTCCTGAAGTGGTAGATGTGGTTCTGTCGAAGCGGTGATCCTGTAGAACGGTCTGCTCTTCCTCGGAAGGTCCAGTGGTGGCTATGTAACTCTTGTCCTCTGGGTATCCAGTGGAAAGGTTGCCTGTGGTGCTCGGAATCTCAGATTATATCCAGGATGGGATGCTTGGTTCCTCCCTCTGGGTGGAGCATCTCACGATGGGATGATGGGCTCATTAAGAGAAGATAGTCCAGAGGGAGGAGGCAAGGAAACACTGCCCCACCTGGTTTCAGCAACTCATGAGGATGGTAATAGAATACACTGCAACCCAGGACAAAATCGAAGGGGAAGGTCTGTTGTAAAGCACTCAAATGCTGTCAGAGGGCCCCAGCCAAGTTTTCTTCAGCTACCCTTATCAGAGTCACTAGAATGTAAACTACACTAAATCAAAAGAAAAGACGCTAGACAACGGAATAACAAGACAGCAAGAAAGTAGATAAAGAAAGACTGTACCATCCTAGASTAGAACCAATCAAGTTCTSTGAAAGGTGCATGCAGAGCGCGTGGACAACATAGAGAGACCAATCGAGTCATGCGTAAATGAATGCATAAAAATAGTGTAATGTAAACAATAAATAAGCTTTTACAAAATCATATTTATTCATTGTTCAAAGGTCCCGTTCTCCCGCAAAGGTCAGCCAAAGCTTTCTGCCCTGACACTGAGAGTAGTGACAAGATGTTTTCAACTTTGGATCTGCACTTTATGTTGCATAGAGATAGTCATGGTCCAATTAATTCTTTTGAAAGTTCATTCCGCTACTCAACTGTATGTTGAACGGTGATGATGGGAATGTAAAAACCAACAGGAGCTTTTTGTTCTGGAACCATTAGTATGGGAGCAGTTAGCGTAGGGGTTCTGTTGTGGATCCTGGCTCTTTGAGACTGAAAGAATGTGATCCTGCATATAGCTGGATTGCTGGCTGTGCAGTTTATAGGCTGCAGAAGAAAAATTAATTCCAGCACCGCCTCTTTCTTCCAGAACCTCTTCTGTCAGACCAGCTGCTGAACGTTCTTAGTTTTGTAACTGGTATGTAGATGGACACTTCGAAGAGGCTGAAAATATATGAAGCTCCATAGAGCTGAGCAGGAAAGGGCATAGATCTGCATTTGATGCAGCATGTAATCTGCAAGGAGAGTGTGAAGGCTTTTTGTTCTGGGACCTTTCGTATGGGAGCAGTTGCTGGACACTTTAAACTTTGAAGCTGGGCTCCACAAGAGTGAAAGAATATGCTGGTACATGCAACAGCAAAAAAGCGCCTAGCTCCAGGGTGGGTGTTGCAATTCAAAGAATGCAAGTTAAATGTGAAGCCAGTAAGAACTTTCTCACCTGGCACCTTTTGTGACTGAAATTTTTGTCAGACATTTTCAATTTTGTAGCTGGGCTCTGCAACAGTGAAAAAATGGGATCATACATTCATCTGGAAATAAAAAACATAGCATGAGTGTGTGTCTGTAGTGCAGTTTACAGGCTGAAAGGGGAAGGTGATGTCCCAGTCTTTCACTCTTTCAGAGTTAGGATCCCAAAGAAATACCCACCTAATTGCTTGAACAGTAACGGTGCCAGGACAAAAAGCTCTGATTGGCTTTTAACCTCCCACTGTTGCCATTCAACAGCTCCACATGATGGCGGTGTGTACTTGCAAAAGAAGTAAGCGTTCCTTGGTTATCTCTAAACCATCACAATGTGCATATCCAAAGTTGAAAATGTCTAGGCACTACTGGCAAATAAAATGTGCCAGTAAAGAAAACTTTCACTTACCTTCCACTTCCATTTGCAAACTTGTATTTGAACCACAATCAAGAGACAGCCACCTTCCAACTGCAGCTTGTATACTGCACAAATCCCATGGTACTCTGCATTTTCCTGATCAGCTGTATGTACTCTCACATTTTTTTGCTCTCAAAGAACTAAGTGAAGAGACCTGCGGCGGCCATCCTGCCCTTAACCAGAGCCCCGTGTAGAGAGCAACTTGTTATTTGTTTATCTTAACTTTGATAAAGGCCTTTTGTTCTCTCGGGARGATGCATACTGGGGAAATGACCACAGCTATAAGCACCAGGTGTGAATGTTTTTCCTTTATCTCCCAGAATGCTGGGAGATGGCATGTTTTCGTGAGTGGATGATAAAGGGCAGAAAAGTCTGCCCTGCCATGTGTTTGGCGGTGTAGCTGTTCTGTCTTTCCCTCTGCACGTTTCCAAAACTTTTTTAAAACTTCTCCATGGTAGAAACATATAAATACTGGAGCGTGTGTAATAAAGATAGATCCTGCTAGAAGAAGCAATGGTCTCTGTTTGTTTTTTTCCAAGCTGCTGCAAAACTAAGGAACAAAATTTTAAATGCTGGGTAAAAATCTCGGTCACAAAAGATGCCAAGATGAGAAAGTTCTTGCTGGCTCCACATCTAACTCACACACCTTGAACTCCATCACACACCCTGGAACTATGCACTTTCCTTCTCAGCTGTATGTACCATAATACACGTTCAATTTCACAGAGTCCAAAGTGTCCTTCTACATCTCACACAGAAAAACATGCCGGGATAGAAGCTGTTGCAGGATCRCTCACAGCCTTTCAGCTACACACAACATACTGGGGCTATGCACAATTCTTCTCAACTTGTCCTGGCTAGGACAGGTTAGTTTTTGCAGTAGTTGGGAGGGGGCTAGAACAAACAGACAGTTGTTGCCTTCACCTGTCCCTTGCAGCCTATAATCTACATCAAACATATAGTACTATGCACGCTCCTTCTCAGGATTTTCTCAATCCCAGAGACTACAAAGCTAAAATGATATGTTTCCTACTACAGCTTGAAAAGAAAAATGTGCCAAGACAGAAGCAATTGCTTGACTAATCCTCCTTGCAGTGTATCAATGCACCACACATATTAGGATTATGCACTTTTCTTCCCAGCTACAAGTACTATGACATTATTTATGGTCACTCGAGTCAACTTGTTGATTTGAAGTCTTCAAGCCACTGCTCCCAAAAATAAGGTTTTAGAACAAAAACACAGTGCTGGGTATCACCTTCTTCTCGCAGCCTGTAAACTGTACTTCATTCTTGCAGAGCCATGATCCCAAATGGAACTCCTTCCACAGTAAAGTTGCCAGGGCAAAAAGCTCTTCTTGGCTTTTACCTTCCCACTGTCATGCTTAAACAACTCCACAAGATGACACTGTACTTGCAAAATCATTTGAATGTGCAGTATGTATCTCTAAACCACCCAATGTGGAGATCATAAGTTGAAAACATTTAGTCACTACTGGCAAACAAAATGTGCCAGAACAGAAAGTTTTCCTGACCTTCTCCTTCCATTTGCAAAATTGTATTAACACCACAATGAAGTGGCAGTCACCTTCCCTTTGCAGCCTGTACATGGCACACACTTAGCACTTTCCTTCATATTCAGGAGACCAGTTCCGCCATTAGGAGCAGAGCTCCAATAATGTATCTATGGCTGGGGATTGCTCCCTGCCACAAAAGGTGGCAGGACAGAAAGGTCTTGCTTGCCTTTCTTGACCTCCCCTGTGCAGCCTCTCATCTGAACCTGYGACACTGGAGCTAGGTGCTTTTCTTTCTATGGAAAAGGACTGTCATTCATGTAAATATGGATACCAGGAGTCCATCATGTAAACATGGATACCACCTCCAATACTGAATACGTTCAAAAATTGCTCCCATATGGAGGGTGCCAGGTCAGAAAGGTCATGCTGGCTTTTACCCCCACTGGGCAGCCTGTYATCTGCACCTGAAACACTGGGGCTAGGTGCTTTTGTTCCCATGGAAAAGCACTTTAAAACTCTATAGGAGCCCACCACTGAAATTTGGGTACAATGTCCACGATCGAATATGTCCAAGCACTGCTCCCACAGTGAAGGTGCCAGAATAAAAAAGCTTTCCTAGTCTTTACTTCTGCAAGGCAGCCTATCATCTGCACCTAAAATACTGGTGCTTTCTTCCCCATTTAAAAGCACTGTCATTCCCTTTCAGGAGTCAACCACTGATATTTGGATACCAGATCAAATACTGAATATGTCTAAGGATTGCTCCTACACAAATGGTGCCAGGACAGAAAGGTCTTACTGGCCTTTACCCCCACTGGGAAAATGATCATCTGCAGCACCAAAAGTAGGACTGAGTGTTTTCCTTCTCAAGGATAGGTACTTGTCATTTACACTCAAGAGCCCAGTTCTGACATTAGGAACTGAGCTCCAATATTGAATAAAGCTGGGGAGTGTTCCCATAAAAAATGTGCCAGGACACAAAAGTCTTGCTGTCTTTTACCTCCTCTGGACAGCCTCTCATCTGTACTGGAAATACTGGAGAGAAATGCTTGCTTTCCCACGGACAGGAATTGTAATTCTCTTTCAGGAGCCCATCAACAATATTTGAATACCACTTTCAATAATGAATACATCTAAAGATTTCACCCACACAAAATGTTCCAGGATAGAAGGATCTTCTTGGCCTTTACCTCCCCTAGGAGTCGTATCATCTGCAGGACAAGGCAAGGGAGAGTTAGGCAATGTAAGAAAAGGCAATTGATGGGCAGGCATGGAAAGGCAATGGAGAGGTAAGAAAGACAAAGTAGAGCAAGGGAGCAGCCGGCAAGGCAAGGAAACAGTAGGCAAGGCAAGGCATGACAGAGGAAAGCAAGGCAAAGCAAGTGATGAACAGGCATAGTGTTGCGTTCCACGGTGGGGAACTGCGAGGAGTTCTTTTAAAAATGGATGGTCAGGAACAAAATTAAGCCAAATGAGGCTTGTATCTGAGAACTATTTATTGGTAACGAAAAACAAAATAAAAAGGAGTTACCCTACTAAAGAGGGCTAGAAAAGACAGAGCAAGACTAAGGAAAATGGGAAAGGAATGGTGGGGTGGAGAGAGAGAGACACAGAGAGAGAGAGAGACAGAGAGAAAAAGAGGGCATTACCACCAGAGGTCAGGGAGTGCCATCGAGGTCCACGAGGCAGGGGGTGTGCACGCTGCCTGCCTGTGGACGGCTCCTGTGGTGATGGGTGACCAGACACGAGGTGGGGGGGGAGGTCCAGAAGCCTGGACAGGGCCGCAGCAACGATCGCAGCAGTGCGCTGGCTCGGAAGCGGGCAGGGTTGGACGCAGGTGGCTCAGGCAGGGACACAGAGATGAAGCAGGCAGGGCGTTGGTCAGGGACACACACAGGGAGGCAGGACAGATGCGAGGGTGAGCAAGATCCAGTGAGGGCAGGAGAGCCAAAAGGCAGGCTGCAGCCACGGCAAGAAGGGCAAAACCACAAGACTCAAAAGGCGCAAAGCCAAAAAGCAAGTCTCCAAAGCCCCCAAAAAGACAAAAGCACAACCCCCAGGGCCTGTGGTACTTTTTATGCCCCCTGGCCCCTCCCAAAGTCTGCTGGCTGGCAGGAGACCATTGGCCCAGTCCAACCTTCTGTGCCAGTTCACTGGTGGAGGCCTTTCGCCATCTGATTGGAGAATGTCCCTGGGGTACAGAGTCTCTGGTGTTCCCCTGCTGACTGCCTGTCTCATGTGAGACATGAACTGGTTGCCAGGCAAAGTCTCCCCACAGACAAGGCTTTCCTCCATCTTCTCCTAGCTGCCTCCTGGACATGGCACATGTGCAACCCCTCCCCCACATGCCTCTGACAACCATTGTTGAGGCAAATCAAACTAAATTGGCTCCTCACACATGGGAAAGCAAAGCCAAGGGAAAGTAAGGGAGGGATAGGCCAAGCAAGGTAAGAGATACGTGGGCAAGGCAAAGAAAGGGGGGGGGTAGGCAAGGCAAGGCAAGGAAGGGTCAGGCAAGACAAGGGCAGGGTAGGCAAGGCAAGATGAGGGAGGAGTAGGCAAGGCAAAGGCAAGGGAAAAGGAAGGGGAAGGGAAAAGGAAGGGGAGGGGAAATGGGAGGGTAAGGCAAAGGCAAGGGCAGGCAAGGGCAGGCAAGGGCAGGGCAGGGCAGGGCAGGGCAGGGAAGGGAAGGGAAGGGAAGGGAAAGCTACAGATCCTTGGCTTTCCTTTGCCTTGCTTACCTCTCCTTTTCCTGCCTTCCTTGCACTGCTCTGCCTGCCCCTCTCTTGCCTTTCCTTGTGCTTTTTTCCTTCCCTTGCTTTCCCCTGCCTACCCCCCCTTGCCTGGCCTTGCCTGCCTGCCTGTTGCAATCTGGTCTAAGCACAGAAGAGCAAAGGGAATTAACTCTCTGTGAATAAAATGGATCAAACACTGAAAGATTTGAAATATACCCAAAAACTTGATTAAAACAAAACAAGGCTAGATGCTGATACCAAAAAATTGATATATTTTATTTAAGAGTAAACGAGATATGGAGAAAGAGAGAGAGAAAGGAAGGGAGGGAGGAAGGAAGGAAGGAAGGAAGGAAGGAAGGAAGGAAGGAAGGAAGGAAGGAAG
>RAHM01000108.1:0-20330 GCA_003713295.1 Parotia lawesii | reverse complement strand
AAAGAAAGAAAGAAAGAAAGAAAGAAAGAAAGAAAGAAAGAAAGAAAGAAAGAAAGAAAGAAAGAAAGAAAGAAAGAAAGAAAGAAAGAAAGAAAAAGAAAGAAAGAAAGAAAGAAAGGAAGGAAAGAGTTTGCATGCGCATAAGTGAAGGGAAAAGTCAATCTCTCCTTCCCACTACTTCCCATCAGCAAGCAATGTTTGGACACTTCCCAGGAAGCAGGGCTTCAGCACAGGTAGTGGTGTCTCTGGAAGGTAAACATTGAAGAATCATGAATGCCCCCCATTCCTCCTGTCTCCTTTAGCTTTTATRTCTCAACTGACATCATATGGTCTGGAATATCCCTTTGGATAATTTGGGTCAGCTGTTGTGTCCCCTCCCAGGATCCTACCCACTCCCATCCCCTTGATGGGGGAAGGAATGTTAGAGGGACAGCGCTGCTTGGCAGTAGCCAAAACACTGGTGTGTTATCAACACCCTTCCAGCTACCAATGCAAAGCACAGCACTGTGAGGGCTGTGAACTCTACCTCAGTCAGACCCAATACAAGGAGGCCCCAGAAGGACCTTTAATTTGGACTCCTGAGAGTGAACATGAGTTCCATAACTTAAAGATGTCCCTGATGTCTGCACCTGCCTTAAGACTTCCAGACTTAACAAAGCCCCTTGAGTTTTTTGTGCATGAATAACAGCACCTTGCCCTTGGAGGCTTCTGGTTCAGAAGATAGGACACTTCAAGAGGCCTATGGGGTACTTTTCAAAACTACTTGACAATGTCAGCCAGGGATGGCCCAGATGCCTGCGAGCTGTAACAGCAAGTGTTCCCCTTATCCGAGAGGCCAGAAAATTGACTTTGAGACAAAAGATAATAGTGTTCACTCTACACACTGTAACCACTCTATTAGGCCATAAAGGGGGGCATTGGCTTTCCCTGAGCCATATGTTGAAATATCAGACTGTTCTAATGAAGCAAGAAGATGTGTAGTTGAAAGTAACTACTGCAGTAAATCCAGCCCAATTCCTGAACACCGTGATGGGGAAGAGCAGCTAAACCATGATGGCTTACAGACAACTGAGCAAGTTTATGCAAGCCAGACAGACCTGCAAGATGCACCAACTGAAAATCCAGAAACAGAATTCTGTAAAGAAATAGCTTGGTGCACGTTGGAAAACGTAGAGCTGGCTATGCAGTAGTCACGTCAGCTGAGGTAGTAGAAACTGCACTGCTGCCTGTGGGCACCTCAGCACAAAGGGCAGAACTCGTAGCATTACAAAGAGCTCTGGAACTAGCAGCAGGAAAAGGAGTAAACATATGGACTGACTTGAAATACGCTTTTAGCATTGTTCATGCTCATGGAGCTATATGGAAAGAAAGAAGTCTATTAACAGCACAGGTATGGATGCTGAAAAAACTCCAGCAGAGAATTTCTTCAGCTCTCTGCAGCATTTTTGTGAGAGTTCTGTCTTTCCCATGCAAGTAACTCAAAACAATGTTACAGTTTTGTAAACTTCTTGCAGCTGCAGGTTGTTTTGCAGAATTGTTATGGCTCTAACTAGAAAAACATTCAGAGATGGGTGTCTTAGAACTTGACCAATCCCCTTAGGGGGTGGATGGCAAAAACCAATTACCTTATGCCACTTAATACACTTTGCAAACTAACATATAAAAGTCTTCTGATAATTCATTAAAGTGCGTCCATCTATCCCTGAGCCTGGACTTTGTGTCGTTTCTCTACTCCTCCGTGGGGAAAACAGCGACACACAGGGATCTCCAATTAAATATAAACAAGAAATATTGTCCCTTCTGGATGCTATCCAACTGCCCAAAGAATTGACTGTACTACATTGCAAAGTACACCAACGTGGGGATTCCCAAATTCATGTAGGAAATAGACTTGCAGATAAAGCTGCGGGAGAGATTGTGCAACAAGGTATCCTGGCATTAATACCCGAGAAAGCTATCTCACTCCCAAAAGTTAGCCCTGGATATAGTCAGGCAGATTTAAAATTAGCTACTTATCTAAAAGCCAAGAAAATAGAGGGTGGATGGCTAGTAACTCCCAATAACCAGGTCATAGTCCCACCATAGCTAATAGAAACTGTAGAGGAGAAACACCAGCAAACACACTGGGGAACCAATGCTATGGTGACTCAGGTACTCAGTGCCCATATGACAAAAAATTGTCAAGTCTGCCCAATATGTCTTTAAAATAATAATTTGAATTTAAAAATACGTCCTCTAGGGATTACTGAAATAGGAAACACTCCCAGTGATTACTCACAAATTGATGTTTCTGAGTTACCACGCCAACAAGGATACAGGTATCTCCTAGTATTACTGGATGCCTTTTCCGAGTGGCCAGAAGTCTTCTCCTGCCACACTAACAAGGCCAGGGAAGTAACCAAGATACTCCTCAAAGAGATCATACCCCGGTTTGGGCTGCCTTTAGGGATGTAATCTGATGGGGACCCCATTTTATATCTGAAGTGTAACTAAGTAGTAAAAAGTTGGGTGTAATTTGGGATTTACATATTCCAAGAAGACTGCAAGCTAGTGGAAGGGTTGAGTGAAYGAAACAATAAAGAGACAAATTAGCATCACATGTCAGGAAGCTTCCTGGAAATGGCCACAGGTGTTACCATTAGCTTTGTTACAAATTAAGGTGCAACCCCAAACTAACCTGAGGGTGAGCCCATATGAGCTGATGTTTGGGAGACCATATTCTGTTACAACTTTCCCGGGATCTGAGGAAATGGAACAATATTTAATTTCACTGGGGAAATCTTTGAATTAACTAAAAAGGTTTGTCATTATTTCAGAACCTCTTACCCTGGACACCCCAGTTCATTCATTTCAGCCCAGGGATCACATATACATCAAGACCTGGAAATCTGAACCACTTCAGGAGCAGTGGAGAGGACCTTATCTGGTTCTCTTGACTACAAGAACGGCAACAAAGGTAAAATGACTTAACTCCTGTATTCACTGCACTGAATTAAGAAGGCTCTCAACTCAGAGTGAACAGTGGAAACACCAGACCCCTGCAGCTGAAAATCTCAAAGACAACTGTAGACAAGTAGTGAAAGGTGTAGGCTAATATTTATGGGAATCCTTTTGTCTTTAGGGGCAGGGGCTGAAGAAAATTTAGTGTTAACTTTAATCCAAGGGTTTGGTTAAATGCATAATCTGTCCAGCATTACAGCCTGCCTCCCTATCCCCATTTCAGCAGGGAAACCTTGGGAAATCATCCCTATAGATCTGTCAATGGTGATTCAATATGATAATCTGAGTAATGCAATAGTGAAAGCAAATATCACCCACTATTTGGATGAGAAGGAGAGATGTAGGTGAAAAGGAGATGGTATTCTTGAGGATCCGATAGCTTGGAGGCCAGGAGACAACAGAACTATTTTTTGGAAAAAAGGAGGTAAAGAGCATCCAACAGCATCCCATAGTCTCAACCAACATTTTCTGGATTTTGCCTTAGCAGCCTCAGGGGGCCATGCAGCCAGGTTGTTGGATTTATGTGTTACTAAAAATCACACCCAAAATGTTTCAGACTTGCCAGAGTGTCAAACTCTCTGAAGCAAGCCTCATACCTGGACAAAGCCCTTAGAAAGACTATTGAAATTCTTGGGGAAGGTAAAGTGATGTCTAGATTGGGGAATCACATTATATACAACTTAAATAAGAGTCAGTGAAGACGTGGAGAAAAACAAAACAATGAAAGGTCTAGCACCATAAGCTGGATGGCCAAATTAGTTCTAAATTGCAGTAACCAACTTTCAAATTGTGTTAAATCTGTGGAAGTTCCTTCCCCAGGTTACGCTATCTGGGCTACTTCACATGGATATTGGACCACCCGACTCCTGCTTGGACAGACCACCCACCAAGTTACCTTAGGGTTATTAATCTTATGCCCAGTTTGGAAAAGAAGCCCCATAAAAGCCCAATATTGGAGTAAGGTAAAATGAGACACTGAGAATGAATGGACAGGGCCTTCAGCTTCCATATAGTTTGAATGGGCCCTGCAGAGGTTTCTTTTACCAGGAGCCATGGATCTAGAAAACAGAATCTTGTTAGAAAGTCTAACTTGGCAAGTAAGGAAACTATCCAAAGCTACAGAAAAGGGATTTCATAAATAGGCAAATACAGGCAAATACTAAATTGACATTATAAAACTGGCTGGCCTGAGATCTGTTGCTGGCCAAAGAACAAGAGCTTTGTGGGTATTTAAAATTGGATAGAGAATACTATTGTGTACACATCCCAAACATAACAGAAGATCTTCAAAAACAGCTTAATAAAATGTGTCAAGTTGCTGAGGATAGCAAGGTTATCCAAAAGGCCTCTGAAACCAATTGGTTCAATGAAATTCTACAAGGAATAGGAGGATGGTCCCTGAAAGGATGGCTGGCTGGAATACTGGAAAACATCATAATTATAGTTGTAATCATAGTAATTATTGGTCTTGCTATTAGCTGTGTTCACAAAATAATCAATCCTAACTTTGCGGGAATGTATGCTACTACAGATAAACATTGAGTTGTAACTTGCCAAAAGGCCTTAAGGAATTTGAGAAGTTTCAATGAGGGGAACTGATGCCAAAAAGGTTAATTCAATTTCTGCTGTAACTGTGAGCTTTTACTAGGACGCTGTGACTGTGAAGTTTTAGCAAAGAGGCACTGTGACTGTGAACTTTTAGCAGAGAAGACTGTGTCTGTGGACCTTTAGCAGAGAAGCAAGGCATGCAGAAAATGCTCTCCATGCAAGGACATCAGAAGATAACAAAGAGACATCTGGCTCAGGAATGCAGCTACAGCCAAAACAAGGACTGAATTTAGGAACTTGGGGAACATGGGGAAGGTTTTTATGGTAATGAACAAATTATAATATGCATGCAGTAACTGTATATTAGCAACATGCTTGTAGAAATCAGGGGGCATGTTAGGAGGAGTGATCCCCAATGCCCTTCCAGGCGCATGAATAAATGATGCTCTCTTTAACACAAAGAAGTTGTGTTAACGAGTTTTATTCTGGTTTTCAGAAATTTGGTAGCATCCCTCCCCCTCTTCACCTCTTCCCCCATCTTGGTGGAAAGGCAGCAAGTGTGGTGGTAAGCTATCCTATGCTTTTAAAGTAATCTTAGCTTTTTCCAACTTTTCTTTAATTTTCCCTTTCTTTCTCTTTGCCTCTTTTACAGTTAATAAAGTAAAATATTGTGGTTTTGGGATCAACATATAACTTTGAGTTTTAACCTCATTTCAGGGAATATTTGAACCTGAAGTTCTTTCCACAATTCACACAGTGCTCTCTTTGCTCCTCTGTGATTAAGCAGATTGTAACAACAGTCATCTATAATTTTGCAGGTTTTGTCAGCCCTTCAGTTATATCCATCTGATCCATGACTCCTGAGGCATATGGATACCATTTGTGAACTGTTGGTCTTTGTGCAATTCCTTCTGGTGGAGACTGCCTTTCTTAATGCTGGCTAACAGACTGAAAGGTCCTTGGACTTGTACAGGTTGATGCTGTTGATTTTTTTCTACTTGTTTAAGAGCTTGGGTCAGAGATAATAATCTCTTTTCCCAATCAGTGTATCTCTTCTCAGGATCTTTTAATGCTGTGGAATTGAATTGTCATGGTTGTTTGGGTCCATGAGGGCCTTTCTGGAAGACTATTACAGTTAAGTCTCATGTTTAGCAAAGCCCCATTCAGCTGTTTTAGGGTGAAAGTGATTTATATGTTTTTCACTCTTCTATCAGCATTTGCAAAGCCTGTTTGCAAATTACCAAGCCACCTCCAGGTCTAGTTTTTCCTCACTCATGTGTACAATGGTCTTGCTATTATAGAAAATCCAGGAACATGATTTCTCCAGTATCCTAAAGTACCCATGATCTTTTGAAATTCCTTTTTAGTAGTAGGGGTAGAAATAACAACTAATTTTGTAATGGTTTCATCTGGAATTACAACTTGGCCTGCTACCCACCAGGTTACCAGGAACATTACCTTTTAGGGGGACCTTGGCACTTAGCTGAAGGCACTTCTATCCTCTCCTCTTTTAATCTACTCCATATATCCTGTGCTGTTGTTCTTATGGCACTTTCCTCCTCACCTCCTACCAACACATCATCAATCTATTGATAAATTTGCACTCCTTCCTGAATTTTTATTTGTTAAAGGAGTTCAGCTAAAGCATTGTGTACTATGGTGGGTAAGTGCTTATACCGTTGAGGCAGGTGATTGAAGGTGTTTTGTGTTCCTTCCCAAGTGAACGCAAATTTGGGTTTATCCTCTTCCCGAATTGGGACCATAAAAAACCATGTATTTTATATCCAAATCTGCCATCCATTCATGTGCAGATGCCTGCAGCTAGCAGTGATCTCTGCAATATTAGGGAGGGCTGCAGTGAGTGGTTCTGTGTTAGCATTAAGCCTTAGATAGTCAATTGCTAAATGCCATCTCCCGTCTGCTTTTATCACTGGTCAGACACGAGAATTGCAAGCAGAATGCATCCTAAATATAATGCCCCTTTGTTCCAAATTTTTAATTACTTCATTTATCCCTTCTTTGGCTGCAGGAAATGTAGGGTATGGTTTGATATTAATTAAAGCAGAATCAGGTAAAACTGGATCAATTTTTAAGGGATTGATTTTCCTATCTTTCCCAGAAAGGTTACTGTGTGGGGTTTTTGTGAGTCCAGAGGTCCAAACATCCTGTTGGGTAATTGCCAAACTTTTCTTTTAGGGATGTCATATCCTAAAATGTTTTCTTCATGATCTGCAATAGCAAATGTATGTGTAGTCATTCACTTTTCCCCAGGTAACCATAAATGGACTTTGGCAGTATAACAGATAATACTTCTTCCATTAAAACCTGCCAAACTTTTCTTAAAAAAAAAATTAAATTAAATTTAGTTTTTTGGCATCCTTGGGAGTGATTAAAGAAACTTGAGTTCTCACATCAATTAAAAGCTTCAAATGTTGCCTTTGCACTGCTATAGCTAAATAGATATGGGGTCTGTTGTTATCAGAAAACAATTGATATGCAAGAATGCACTGTATGAGAAGACCCAAAGTTCACCCAGCTCCTAGGGAGTTTTTTCTGTGTTGAACTGCAGTAGGATTGTAGGTGTGTTTTTCCTTTGGAGGGTCTTCTCTGCTTCCCCCCCCCCCCCCCCGAACTGTCTTGATTAAATCTGCTATCACTGCAGGTTGTTTTCTTAAGGCTGCTCTGGGTATTGAATCGCTCCAAACAGGGCCAAGAGACACTTTAGAGACAGAGTCAGAGAAGCGGGTATTTGCTTTATTCGGCGCTGGGTGCGTGGGGGATCACTCCTCCTAACACACACACAGAGCACTCCATACAGTCCAGTATTATATGTAAAATTAATGAATATTCATCACATTCCTTGGGATAGGAGTGGTTATACAAATTACTTCTCGGAAGTCATTAATGTCATTAGCATATGTGCCACGCGTGCGCTGTGTACCCTGGTGGTCGCGCTGAGGAAGGCTCCTCTTCTTCCTCGGGGGTCTTTCTGATGAAGATCGGTAGTCTTTGTCATAATGCACTTTTTACCTTTCTTTCTGGAGCATGCGCAGTCCTTCGTTGGATGATTCAGCGGTCTCTGTGCTGGTTTTCAAAAGATCCTGTTCCTCTTATCTTGACAAGATTAAGGTGAATCCTGCTTCTTAGGTTTTGTGATTAACATTTGCTGTCTCTTAATAGTTAACTCGTGCTTACATGAGTTAACTATTGATCAACCCCTTTCTCAGTATCCCCAAAGCCAGGGCAGTTCTCCACAGTACATTGGTCTTGCAGGAAACTGAGTGGATTAGGTTTTTCTTTTCTCTCGGGTAGAGAAAACATCTAACCTCGTTTGGTTTTAATCACGTTTTTTGGGTATATTTTGAACCTTTCTGGGTTCAATCTGTTTTATTCGCAGAGACTTAGTTTCCTTTGCTCTTCTGTGTTTAAACCAGTTCGTAACATAGGTTATGTTTAATAGTTCTCACCTGTCTTTCAGAAAATTTCCACACTTAAGTATTTGGGCTCCTTTTGTGATTTTCCCAGCCCATTTCTCCAGCATTTCTCCATCATGCAGGAGTCCTGCCCATGCAGGGATAGGTCTCCTTGAATTCTGGAACTTGTAAAGCTTCATTATGCATTACATTTTTTAAAATTTTGTCTCATATCGCCATCAAATAATTTTTTAACATTGTTGTAACTTGTCTCAACAGAGGTCTTAGAATCCACTTCTGTGGAGATTGGAATGTCTCCGTCTGCATGCCCTGTGCATTGCCTGCAGACAAGCTGCTTTGGTGACTGTCGCTGTTGGGGCGGTCACGACACACACAGTGCCTCTTTCAAGCGCCAAAAAGCCGTTTATTAAACAAATCAGCCTCTTTTATATACCTTTTCTATGTTATCATTCGTGTTACATATTCATTGGCTGCTAAAGACTCATTGGCTATTATTAACTTCAATATACTACCATTGGCTACCTATAGCATAAGCATTCAAGCATTCAGGAAAAATAACAGGTGCAGATATGTTGCTGTTTTTCTCCTTCTATTGTTTAACTTTCATGCTTCTGTTGATACTACATTCTCATGGGTAAAAAACTAATTGCTTTTCTTCTCACGGACTTTTCTCACAGTCCTTCTCTAGCTGAAGGAACAGGCCTGAGCCTTAATTTTACAAAGGCAACAAGGCCTCCATTTTATAAGGTTTTACTTAAATGCCACAGGTGACAGCAGCTGAAATGTCATTAACTGACTGTATGGGGATTGAGGCTGGTTCTCCACTTTCCATAACATTTATTCCTCTTGCCCAATATGCCACCCTGGTGGTTATTGAATGGGCTTGGTCAGGAGGGTCCAGTCCTAGACATAGAAGAAATACTGTGCCCCGAACCCCAAAACTTTCTGTTCTGTCCAATAATATCCAATCTCCCCCAGTGAGAAAAACTGTCCACAAATATCCAGCTTCTGATTCCCCTGGTTCTCATTCACATTTTTCCTTTAGGTTTGCCCAATTGTAGATCCCAAGGAGTAGTTTTGACCATGTTCTTCCTCTGACTTCCTTGAGGTCCTTCAGAAAATTCAGTCTTATTTATGGGTCTCATTTTAAATTCTTTAAGAGGTGGGGGTTCTGTGGTTTCGTTGGAATCCAATTCAGTATTTAACTTCTTTATCACTCCATTGCTTGGCCCTGCCTTGCCTTCCAATGCCTTGCCTTACCTTGCCTGCCCACTCTTGTATTGCCTCGCCATGACTGCCATTCCCTTCCCTTGTCTTGCCAACCTCTTCCATCTTGCCATAGGAAGGAAAGCATGTAGCCCCAGTGTTTCAGGTGCAGTGAGAGGCTGCTCAGGGGAGGTAATAACCAGCAAGAGCTTCCTGTCCTGGCCCTGTGTCCTGGGGTGACATTATGAAGCTGCTTTATTCCTTAACCGTCCGCTTAATGCCGGATGCTGTGCTGGGAGTGCTGTGCTGTTTTTTTGGTTTCCTTTGTGTCCCTGCTAGCTGGGAAAAGGTTCTGTTGGTTTTTTTCTTGTTCTTTTTCCCTTCCCTCCCCTTGCCTTGCTGCCTCCCTTCCCTCCTTGCCGGTCCGGGGAGCCTGTGGGTGGCCCCGGCTGGTCCAAGCTCGTGTGTTTGTTCCCTCTCCAGTGTAATAAATAACTACGCCCAATTAAAATAAAACAAATATAAAATTTATTTCGTGTCCGAGAGTTCGAACACGCAATGCCACGAACGAAAAGGAGACAGTGCCAAGCCCGRGATTGGAACTGGGTGAACACAGGTCTGACCTCTATCGCATCAGACCTCCCTCTGTTCACAACAACTGCTTCCAAAAGTCTACTTTTATACAGTTTTTCCCCTAAAGTCTGGACCTTGGGTATTGTGTTGGCCACTCAGCATAATCATGAAGTATGCCATTCATGAAACTGAGGTGGACAAAACGTATCCCGTTCTTGATTAATGTCCCATCTCCAGAGGATGTTATCTGATGGCTCATGATGTTCCATATCTTGGTTCCTGATCCGGCCGTTAACACCTGAACTGGGAGGGGATTTTCGTAGATGGCTAATCAGTTTTGCCGGGAGGTTCTCCTTGAAAATGTAAATATCAGGAGCCAGCTTCATTCTTTCCTGATGAGCCGCCATTCTCTGTAGCTTCTGTTTTTGGGATGCAAATCAGTTCCCGGTCGAAGTTGGATTTTTCCCTGGGCGAGTTCTGTTCGTTTCAATTGGTTACAACTTAACTTTTAAACTTTATTTTGACACTACATATTTTGAGCACGAATTCCCCATTTTGTTTATAACACCAGGAATTTGTTGCATTTTGAGGTTTTTTTCCCCGTTCTTCCCTGTTTTGTTTGGTGTTAATAAACAGGGGGTTTTTTTCCACTTTCACCGGCTGTGACCCACTTGTCTTACTGGTGGAGAAGGAGGGGAGCCCCTCCTCCTCCTGAAGTTTTGTGGGCCCCCCCGGGCCCATCTTAAAGGCACAGCGTCCGGCATTAAGCGGACCGTTAAGGAATAAAGCGGCTTCATAATGTCACCCCAGGACACCCTGCTTTTCTGGGAGCAATCCTTGGATGTACTGAATTGTGGATATGGAATGGAAATTTCAGTGGTGGTTTCTGGGAAGAGATTAACAGTTCTTTTCCATAGGAGGGAAAGAACGTAACCTCAGTGTTTCAGGTGCAGATGAGGGGCTGTCCAGGTGATGTAATAAACAAGACCTTTCTATGCTGGCACTTCTTTTCTGGGACCAGTCCTTGGATGTATTGAATCTAATTGAAATTTTGGTGGTAGGCTCTGGGAAGAGAATGACAGTTCTTTTCCATAGGGAGGAAAGCACCTACACCCAGTGTTTCAGGTGCAGATGAGAGGCTGCTGAGGGGAGGTAAAGGCCAGCCACACCTGTTGTCTTGGTTTAAGAAAATTTAACGAGATGAACACTCTAAGGTGAGTTACCACCCCTTAGTTTCAACCAATTCCTTTCCACCAATAAGGAATGACTACTACCAGATATAAGTGAAAAAATAACAGTTTACTAACAAGCAAAACAGCAACAGGAACCCCCCCCCGAGTGAGTAATCACTAGACACAAAATTGCTAAAGCTCACTAACTCCTCAGGAACAAAGAGGCACCCAAAATGGTGGGGTACTGCCTCCTTCCAAGATGGCGGCCCACCCTGATGACTGCATGTTGGGAGACAAAGGGAAAATGGCACCAGACCTTTTCTAAGATAGCATGCACCATGGGCAACCACAGGGTCAGGGAAATGAAGGGACAAGATGACAGCAAACTCTCTGGCTAAGATAGTGCCTTCCAAGTGACCTCATGGTTTGAAAGGCAAAGGGAAAATGGCATTAGCTCTCTACGCAAGATGGCATTTCCCAGTCGACTGTGCAGTCCAGAAGAAAAAGGGAAAAACAGCTGSTGGACAAAAAGAACCCTCCTGGAAAGGCTGGGAGCTCCTGCCCCTCTGCCGGGAGCTGGAGGAAAGGAAGCAGGGATAGCTTGCAGACAGTGCCATGGCCCCTTCTGTCCCTGTAGCAGATAAGAAAAATGTTATAGAATAAGGGCCTTATAGGCCTCTCATCACTTCTGTTCATTCACAAAAAGCACTTTGGGAGATGTGCAGCTGGCATGAATAAAAAATAAGTTGTGTAACCTCCTCGTAACCAGAGTATGTTTGTTTTGGTTAAGAAAAATGCTAACAGGTCCAATTTTAGCTAGTGTATTTTTAGCACAGTATAAAGACTACATGGTGTATGTTTAACATAGTATAAAAGTCTAGCATACTCATACAGTATATAAGGCCATGTGAAGGCAATAAACTCGATTCTCTTCAGAACAAGAATCAAGAGGGTCTGTGTCTTTGTTGCAGAACAGAATGAACATGAACAGAGTGGCTAACTTGGTAAAAATGGTACAGCAGGATCTACGAGAAAGATGCAGATAGAAGAAACTGCAAAAAATCACATCCTTTTGCACAGAACATCCTGCAGCAAGATAAGTGAGTGCACAAAAGTAACATTATAGCTTGCTATGCATTAGCTAGCATGTAGACAGAACAAATGGAAATCATTATGCAGAAGCTTAAACAGTACAAATATCTGTGCCTCTTTTCATCACCGATGCTCGGTCCGTGTGTGTTTCAGTCGCCGTTAATTGGTGCCCTGTGTCAGGAGCGTCAAACAGTGCCTATCTGTGCAACAGATGGTGAACCCCGCTGGACACAAGTCTCGTTGAAAGGAAGCGACAGCCAGCAAAACAATCTCGTCGGTTATTGAAGGTGAGCAGCGGGGAAGGATGGGAGCTCAGCCCTCCCGGGAGGAGGAATCTGTGTTGCAACTTGCAGAGTTAATTTTTAAAAGGCATCAGAGACAAATTCCCTCGCATGGACTCAGACGAATCTTGAAATGGATTGTGGGGAATATTGATGGGGTTGATACTGTCACAATTTTCGCGAAAGACGTATGGGACGCAGGGGGAATTAAGTTGTGGGACAGGGTGACAAGGACGGTGCCAGGAGAAAATTACCTGCCGCCGCCAGCTCCGGCTGCAGCTCCGCCGCGCCGAGCCGCGCCCCGCCCCCGCTGCTGCCCCTTTAGCAACTCCAACCCCTTGTCAGAGCACTGCAGGAGAGTTCTTGCCGCCTTTGGCGCCCCTGCCACCCGCGGAGGCAAAAGCCTCCGACATCCCGGCGCGGGCTCCAGCAATGCAATTTGTCCCTTCTGATGCAGATTCGGAATTTGATGACAATCCCTTTGATCCCGGACCTGTGGAAAGGGAAGGCACTTCGCTGCTTAAAGTATGATAAAGAAGGGAGACCCATCTCGGGAAACTAGAAGAGGACCGCGATGCGAGCGGCAGCGAGGTGAAGCGGGGCCCCGGCGGGGGAAAGAGAGGGCAGCCCCCCGGGCGGCGGGCCTGTGCTAGCCGTGCCCCGGCGGCAGCGGAGAGAAGCCGGGATGCGCGGCGCCCAGCTGCCGCCTCCTCCCGCCCGCCCTGCGCTCGTCCCCTTCCCCCCGCAGCCGCTCCCTCGCCGCCTCCCTTCCCTCAGCTCCATGCACTCTCCACTAAATAAGGCAGCCCCCTCATCGCTGCTGACCCCTGCAGACCCCGGCTATAAAATGAGCCCGAAAGACTTGAAAAAGGCAAACCCGCTCCGCTCCCCGAAGATCTAGTAAGGAGGCACCAATGAGCCACTGCCGCGGCCGCCCAAGTGAGGGAAAATGCCCACTCGGACTCCATTGCCCACAGTGAACGAGCGCAATACCAAAAACCACACGTCCCACGGAGACAGACAACAAAAAGTTTCCTCTAAAACTGGGTGCTCTAAAACTCGCTGCAAAAATTCCATAGCCTCGTGTGCTGAGGAGCAGCCGCCCGCCTCTACCCCTCCGACCACAGCCCGCGGCATGCCGGGACACCGAATCCCTGCCAGACTCCACAGAGCAGAAAAACGGGCAGCAAACCACAACTCCCGGCAGCAAGAGCGGCGCGGAAGGGGCCGGCACCTCCCGCCCCCTCCCCGCTCTGCCTCTCTCGGCGTTCCTGGGAGTTGTAGGCAGCCGCCTTCCTTTACCGCGAGAACCTGCAACAAATTTTATCCCTTGTACCTCTATATACCTACTATAGCTTCAACAAACTGCTGAAATTTTTCAAATTGCCCTGACTTCTTTTCCTTCTGCTGCAACAGAAAGGGGGAATGCTCGAAGAAATTCCACAGAATCATTTAGCCAAAGCCTTATATGTTCATAATTTTTTGAATTTTTATGGCGACAACCGTATGCCTCCTATAGTAAAACATATCACAGCTATGAAAGAATGTGTAGATACAGCGAAAAAGGCCCAGGCTCTTATCAAAGATCCAGAAAGTAACCAAATACGGGGTCCTTATGTACTGATAACCCGGGGAAGGGGTTATGCTTGTGTTTCCAGAGAAATGGGACCTCGGTGGCTACCAGCCCGATTAGTGAAGCCATTTAACCCTGATGCAGCCTTGGCATTATCAATGCCGTGATCCAAGCCTTCCAGATCCTCAACTCCCTGTATATCTTAGTAGCTACTGCGAGAGGAGTGAGCACATCAATTTGAGGCTAGCACACCAACTTGTAAAAGAACACGAAGAACAGTATCTACAATTAGAAAATAACCCTATCCCGTGCTTAGAGTGTGCTGATCCTAGTCATCAGGCATGGGTTTTTTGTGAGTGTCGATGCTGCCRTAAGAGGTGGTATTTGAGGCCCAGCGTCATCAAGCAGATTGTCCCAAGTGGGACCCCCTACACTACTCCTTTGAGGGGTACATGATACTTCATTTAGTGTGTGGGTGGAAATATGGCGTACCCCCACACTGCTATGTGTGGGAAAGGGATTGGCACCCCATTAGCACTGGTCCCACTTCTTTTGATAATTTTATGCTTCCAAGAAGGAGGCGGTCTAGGAGACACCACGGTCCCCCCACTGCCACAAGGTAATGTGTGGCTCACCCTAGCCAAGGCTTTCAACCAGTCAGCACTATGCTTATCAATGGCCACACCCCAGGCACCTTTCCATATGTGTCTAGTGGGAATTCCCATGGATGACCCACAGGCAACTGTGGCAAAAGCCCAGGGTAGGGAGCCTCACATATCCTGCAATACCTCCATGGTAACACGCATGGAAAATTTTGATATGTGGGATGATCAGTTACCTCTTGCTTCATCAGAACCACAGGAACTTGAAATTCTGGGATCAATCAAGGCAGATGTTTGCATATACTTCAAGTACAGCAAATTAGGGAAGAGGTGTAACAGTGACCCATACTGTAAGATGACTCAGGATGTTTCCCTGAGTCAGTTACTATTTCGCAATAGTTCTTCGTGGTGTAATCAAACCATAACAAACGAAGGCTCTGTGGACTATGCACCCTCAGATTCTCTCCCATGAAAATTGCCTCGAGGGATATTTTTGATTTGTGGTGATCATGCTTGGCCTGCTTTGCCTTTGCAAGCAATTGGCGGACCTTGCTCTATTGGCCGCCTCACAATAACTCCTAATTTAACCACGATTATGAATCACACTCATCAGGCAAAGCATGACTGACACAGGCGTTTGCTTCGTGCATTTACCACAGAGTGTGACCCAAATGCACATTTTTGGAATCCCTCACTTGTTAGGGTTGCTTCAATTTTTGTTCCAGGTGTTGCAGCAGCCAAAGCCCTGATGAATTTGTGAAAGCTTGGCTGTTGGCTGACTCAGCAAACAAATGCAACTGCCCTCGCTCTTTCTGGCCTTTTAGCAGATGTTAACTCTGTATGCCATGCTACTTTGCAAAATTGTGCTGCTATTGATTTTTTGTTGTTAGCTCACGGTCATGGATGTCAGGATTTTGAAGGGATGTGTTGTATGAATTTATCTGTTCATTCTCAATCCATACATGCCAGCATTCAGAAATTGGAGGAAAATGTTAAGAAACTGCAGTGGAGTAACGAAACAGATTGGCTAAGTCAGCTGCTTCAGTCTTTAAACATCTCCGGATGGGCTGAAAGGTAATTGTGAGTTAGAGTTTCTGTACTGGGAATATTCTTACACCTTTTTATGATTGTGCCTTGCTTATTGACATGTATGCAATGAATGGTTAGTAATGCAGTTCAGCGCATGCTCTATTTAGAACAGAAAGGGGAAAGTGTTGCAGAACAGAATGAGTTAAACAGGAACAGCACGGCTAACTTGTCAAAAATGGTACAGCAGGAGCTATGAGAAAGATGCAGATAGAAGGAACTGCAAAAAATCACATCCTTTTGCACAGAACACGCTGTTGAAGATTGCCAAACATCCTGCAGCAAGATAAGCGAGTGCACAAAAGTAACATTATAGCTTGCTATGCATTAGCTAGCACGTAGACAGAACAAATGGAAATTGTTATGCAGAAGCTTAAACAGTACAAATATCTGTGCCTCTTTTCAATAAACGTCCTTGCATCACCGATGCTTGGTCCGTGTGTGTTTCAATCACCATTATGTCTTCATTTCTCATTACTACATGTCCCCACACCCCACCCTGTCCCTGMCACAGCCCATGGTGTGTAACACCGGCCCTGAGTCTTTATGTGACACTGGCGTCACGGCCCAGAGCACGGCTGCTCCCGAGGGACGCCCTGGGGCAGGAGGCCGGTGGGGATTTGTTCCCCACACGCTGCAGCTTTCCTTGCCGGCTGAGACGGAGCCCCTGTGCGAAGCCAGCCCAAACCCCTTCCAAACATCCAGTAGCTGCACGCAGAGAAAAGTCCTAGAACAAGAAGCCAGTGATGGCTTTCATAGTCCCTGTAAAGTCTGTAAACCAGGCAAAACACACCAGTGACCTGCACTTTCCTTCCCAACTATATATAGAGCATCATCACATTCTCTCAAAGTAGCAGAGTCCACCCTTACAGCGCAGCGTTTGCAGCTGCAGTTCGGACTGAGAGATGTGCCAGGAGAGAAAGCATTTGTTGACTTTCCCTCTTCCGTGTAAAACTTGATACTAGCAGCGCAATCACACAAATTTTACAGCCAAGAGGGAAAGTCAATGACCACACGATGGCGCTGCCGACTTGCAAAAGAAGGACACGCACTTGGCGCAGCGCGGAACAACCCCAAGGGCAGAGGCAAGTTGGAAACGTCCCTGCTCTCAAATCAACGGTGTCAGGACAAAAAGATTTCCCTCATCTTCCCCTTCCAAGTGCAAACTCTGCTTTGCACCACACTCTAAGAGCAAGATGAACTCCTTTGCCCTAACAAATCYTTTCCCTCTCTCAGAGTCCGGCCACCAACTTGAAACCATCTGGCAAAAACAGAGCTCACAAAAGTGCCAGCTGAGAAAGCTCTTGCTGCCTACAACTTCAACTACACCCCTCAAACTAGCAGCACACGCCCTGCTCTCAGCACTTTCCTTCTCAGCTCCAGGTACCATCCTAAGCCTTCACTCTCCCAGAGCCAGGATCCAAAGAGAACGGCACCAGGGACTGCTCACACACTAAAGGCACCAGGACAAAAGGCTCAAGAGCTTGGCATTTGCATCCCCACTGACAGCTCAACAGCTCTAACTCAGAGAACTGCCTGTTGGGAAAAGCCTTTCAAATCACTAAGAGCACCTCATGTGCAGATCCAAACCTGCTTTCTTTGCCAAAGAGAGCAACTAAAAGCCCATCTCCAAAGAAACGGCATCTCCTCCTCCAAAATACAACACATCCAGGGACCAATCCAACCTCCAGTATTGAATACATCCAACAATTGCTCCTACACAGAAGGGGCCAGGAGAGAAATGTCTTGCTGGACTATACCTCCCCATGGTACCTTAACATCTGCTCCAGCAACACTGGCACTATGTCCTTGCCTTCCCAAGGAAAAGCACTCCGAGTCCCTTGGCCTGGCCTTGCCTGCAGTACCTTGCCTAGTTTCTCCTAATGTACCCTTGCTTTGCTTCCTTTGCCTACGTCTGCCTTGCCTCGCACCACCTACAATTTGCTGGCTTTGCTTTGCCCTGCTTACCACTCTTTACCTTGCCTTCCCTGCAGGCAAGGCACTGCAAACCAAGTGTAGGCAATTGTGGGAGAGTCAAGGGAGAGGTAGGCAAGGCCAGAGCAGTGAGGGGAAAGCAAATGGAGTGGTAGGCAAGAGAAGGCCCAGAAGTGAGAGGCAAGCCTGGCCATAGGAAGGAAAGTCCAGTGATGGGTAGGCCAGGCAGAAACAGGAAGGGCTAGGCAAGGCAAGGCCCTGGAGGAAAGCGGTAGGCAGGTCAAGGGTGGGGCATGGCCATGCAAAGGAATGCAAGGCTACGGAGGGTTAGCAGGGCAAGACAAGGAAACTGTTGGGTTGCCAAGGCAAGGCAAGGCAGGTGAGAAGTACATTAAAGGATTGCTGGCACAAGAAAGTGGCCAGGACAGACTGCTCTGTGTGGCCTTGATCCCACATCTGTACTCTACACCTGAAAGACTTGAGCTACATGCTTTACTTCGTATGTAAAAGAACTCTCATTTTTGTCCTGGAGTCCAAGGGCAAAATGTGAATTTCCTGTCCAAAATTCAAGACATGCAAGGATTGGTCCCAGACAAAACCTTCCCAGAAAGACGAACGGGACCTTCCCTGGGCTTCTTCTCATGTGCTCCTGAAACCCCGGGGATATATGAGAGCCTTGGGAGTCCTTGGGGGAGCAGGCAGGGCAAGGCAAGGCTGGGAAATGCCAGGAGAAAAGAGGTCTTGAATTCCAGATGGGAGAGTGGTGAGCAAGGCAATGCAAGGCAAGGGAGGGGTTCAAGGGCAAGGCAGGAGAAGTGGTGGCTCTGCAAGACAAGACAAGGGAGARGCAGGCAAGGCAATGAGAGTCCTAGAAGGGGAAGGCAATGAAAGGCTGGACCTGGACAAATGCGAAGGGAAGTCAGGTGGGGGATGGGTGAGCAAGTCCACATAAGGCAGTGGAGGGAAGGAGGGAAGACTACAGACCAGACAGCAAGGCAATGCAAGGTGTGGGGAAGCAAGGCAAAGTAAAGGAAGGGGCAGGAAAGGCAAGGAAATGCCCATAAGGTGTAGGCCAGGCAAGGCAAGGCCCTGGAGAAAAGAAGCAGGCAGGTCAAGGGTGGGGCATGGCCAGGGAGGGTTGGCAGGGCAAGGCAAGGAAACAGGTGGGTTGCCAAGGCAAGGCAAGTGACAGGTACATTCAAGGACTGCTGGTACACAAAAGCGGCCAAGACCGACTGCTCTGTCTGGCCTTGGTCTCGCATGGGCCATCTCTAATATGCACCTAAAAGACTTGGGCTCCCTGCTTTCCTTYGTATGCAAAAGAGCTGTCATTCTAGTCCTGGAGCCCAAGGGCGAAATATGGATGCCTGTCCAAAATTCAAGACATGCAAGGGTAGGAGCCAGAAAAAMGCTGCCAGGACAGACAGGTSTSCTTGCAYGTGACCTCCTCTGGGCTTCSCCTCACATGCTCCTGAAACACTGGAGGTATGTGAAGGCCTTGAGAGTCCTAGGAGGAGCAGGCAGGGYAAGGCAAGTTGAAGAAATTCCACAAAAAGAGGAGTCTTGAATTCCAGGTGGAGGAGAGGCAAGCAATGTAATGCAAGGCAAGGAATGCCTTCAAGGGCAATGCAAGGCAAGTGGTGGCTTTGCAAGGCAAGACAAAGGAGAGGCAGGCAAGGCAATGAGAGTCCTAGAAGGAGAAGGAAATGAAAGATTGGACCTGGACAAATGGGAAGTCAGGTGCAGGATTATGGAGGCCTGTGGGCCTGCCAATCCAGAGACATTGAAGGTCCCCTGGAGGAAAAGCTTTGAGCCTGCTACCTCCCACTTGTGGAGACCAAAGAAGCCTCTCCCAGGATGCCTTGTTTAATGATGTTAATGTACCCCAGTTCTGTTTCCCTGATTGGCCAGCTGGCCTCCCTGCCTCTTTTCTGCCCTATATGTCCCCGACCCAGAAACTTCTCCTTTCCCCATTCTCCCATTGGCTCTTTTCCTTTTGACACTCCCTCACAGTTTCCATGTTGGCTCCCATACCCTAACCCTGCCTATGTACCACCCCTGTGCCCTCAGATCATTGGTTCCTGATGCTCTCCCCACCCCGTATATAGCCCTGGACCCTTCCCTGGTTCCTGGTTCTTCGTCCTTAGACCTCTTTGCGTGGCTGGAATAAACTTCCCCTGTGGAACCCCATACGGAGACCCTTCCTGCCTCTTTTGTCATTGGCTTGCCTGGAGTGATATATCYGGTGTGGTGTGCRTGTGTGGTGGCCTTGCCGAGCAGCTTCCTAAGGAGACGCTTTCAGAAGGTCGCAGCACCTTAACATCAGCACCCTGGCTGTGACACAGGACAGGCGAGCAAATCAATGAAAGGAACTGGATTGGTAGGAAGGGCAAGGGAAGGACATGGATCAGTCAGGAAGGCAAAGGAAAGGTCAGGAATGACAAGGAAATGCAATGTTGGGCAGGAAAGGCAAGGCAATGTAAGGGAGGGGTAGGCAGCACCATGGGTGTCTTAAGAGGAAAGACATCCATTGTCCATGTGTGGCAAGGCCAAGAGAAAAGCAGTAGAGAATGTCAAGGTGGTGGATGGGTGAGCGACACTGCCCTGGGAAGGGGTCAGCCAAACTTGGCAACGTACCCAAGCGAGACAGCAGTGTCCTTCCTGCAGACCCACACAGTGTACGTGCAGTGTCTCGGCGGCCGCGTGGTAAGGGCTGCACCTGCTCAGCAGAGGCGGGCACGCCCAGAGTAGGGTGACCCTGATGGACAGGTTCCCCAGGATCCCAGAGGCGAAGGAGACGAAAGAGAGGACCACTTCTGCAACTTCCT
>RAHM01001070.1:0-11026 GCA_003713295.1 Parotia lawesii | reverse complement strand
TTGTTGGACTACAGGGTGTCAGGTTGTATCTTGACTTTTGTCAGTTTAACCCACTGTTTTCTGCCTTTTTGTTTAATTTCCCTATTAAATTGTTGTTCTGACTTGGTGCCTCCTGCTGGTTTGTTTTCAAACTAGTACACTTATCTAAAGGAAATCCTCATGTGTGCGTAGATGCTGGCTGGTATCTCACAAGGCTTTTGATGGTCAATCTATGGGAAGGACAGGAGAGGATGAAAGAGGGAAGCACAGCCCCATGTCTTGGGGAGGATGGAGTAAAAGACTGAGTTTATCAATCCCCTCTTTGCAAAAGGCATCTGAATTCCCCTTTTCATTAGAAAAAATATGGATTCCTTGTGCTTCCTCCATGTGCAGCTGGTGTGTCTCCAGGCTTTGAGATGACCAGAGCCACAAGGGGCTGCTCTGTCTGTCCCAGCCAGGGCTGCTGGGGACCATGGCCAGCCTTGGGTGAAGGACCATCACCCTTAGCTGTGGCTGAGCTTTGTGTCATCTCCTCCTTTTCCTGTTGAATGTGGGTTGAAGAGGGGTGTTTCTGCACCTGGAAAATCCATCCTTCATAAAGCCTTTGTGTGATGATAAGGAGCTGGAGCAGAAAGCTGCATAGGTCCTCCTGCCTCATACACGGAGAGAAGAGATGGGAGCAAAGAGGCTCGTGTGCTTTCCCCATCTCCCTTCAACATGCTCCAAATACTTATAGCTTTCAACAACAGTATTACAGAAACGTCCCCAAGTTTTCTCTAGTGTTGTCCCAATTTGCTTCCTACTGTTAACTTGGCTTTACACTTAAATGAGCAGGAAAAAAGAATCTGTATTATTTTGTGTGTGTGTTGTTTTCTGGTTTTAATTAGATTCAGAACTGGGGGGAGGCAGAAATATCCTCCTTCCCTGGAGAGCCCCATGTGGCTGTCAGGGATGGTTTCCTCCTCCTGAAGCAGGAGGGTTGTGTAAGCGCCACTGACCCTCCTGCTGATGCCCACGCCAAAAAACAGGTTAGCTGGGGTGAATGGATGGGGTGGGCACTCAGTCCATGTATCTGAGACACCTCCCTGGGCTCATCCCAGTCCATCCATGTGACCCCAGCAGGGGTCTCACAGGGAGACAAGCATGGTCCTGTACAAGGATGGCCCAAAGGACAGTCACAGTAGGTTCGGGGCCAGGCAGGGAATGTCCCAGATCCACTGGCAGATCCATTGAGGAGCATAGGCAAGCTGTGATATATTGCTTTTCCCATTACATAGGATTTTACAGACCCTCAGAGACACTCAATCACCTACAGCTATTAGTTTCACTGATTAAGCTGCTTTTCCTCTTGTGGAAAACTTTTGTGAAGGGTTTTCAATAGCCACACTGCTTGGAACATTGTCCCTGTACAATTTCCTTTCAAAACACCATAAAGGGCACTCTACTACTTTACCCTCTCATAAAACATCATGTGAACCTGCTTTGCCCAGTTTGCTCCTTCAAGGGCAAGATCATATTCTGGGACAATATCCAGGGTCAGGTGGGAGTTGCAGGGTCGCATGATGCTGGAGTGAGATGGAGCCATTAGCAAGGGGGATTTGAGATGAGATGTAAAGCAAAAGTGTTCTGCTTTTTTTTTTTTTTTTTTGCTGTTTGTTAATATGAGGATCCAGGGTCACCCAGGGAAGTGAAGGATAAAATGAACTTAAAAGCCCAGAGAAGGAAATGCTGCTTCGCACATATCAGTTGGTTCAACCTTGCCCAGCAGAGGCTGGGAGCAGATGCAGATGCTTTCAAGGTACTTGGAGGTAAATGATGCAGAGGGAGAAGGGCTGTTTCTGCTGAAGAAACATGCTGTTGTGAACAGCAAACAGTTAAAACTGGTCATTTAATTAAGACTGGAAATCAGATGAAGGCCAGCATCGATTGCCACCAAGGGAATAACAGATATAGGGAACTGGAGAGGGTTGCAGTGGCACAAGGTCCTTCCTCCCCATGTTTGTGGTTACTCCCACACTCTCTCATGAGGCTATTGGATATATCATTGGGACCCAGTTAGTCCATCAGGTGCTCTTTGGGCAAGATGGTGATGGAACAGGGCAGAGACGATATCAGGAGGGGTCAAGCAGAAGCCATCTGAAGTTCAGTCAAGTATATATCTAGCATCAATACTGAACTGGCTCATCTAAGAATGACTTGGCTGCCCCAGCACCATCCCCAGAGTTGCACGTGTAGAGTCTTCACATTAGCTGAGCAGTCCATGTGAAATGCCAGTAGTAGTAATGTGGAGCAGTCGATATGTAGCATCCATCAGGGAGTTTGTTTTGCCTGTCACCCATGTCTCAGGCTCTGGCAAGATGAGGTTTTCTACCCAGCTGTTCTTGTTTCTACCATTGTGATCAGTGCTAAGCCCTTACGCACTTGAGGGTATCAGTGAAAATATGCCCAGCCATGAGTCACCCCTGAAGGCAGATGTACGGCTGAGATCCTGTCAGCAAAACACCATGAAAGACGATGCCATATTTACAGCTCTTTTCCTGATGCTAGCAACAACTAAAAGGCTTTTGCATTTCATGTGATGCAGGAAAAATGTACTTCTGTAAATATCAGAGCACTTTGTGGGCTCAAGGCTAATGTTAAGAGAAAAATAACCTTTGTGAGTTCAACAGGATATGGTCCACATGAGCAGGACTTCAGGAGTTGCCTATCCATTACTGTTCTCCATATCTGCTCTGTCCTCCTTAATACCGCCCTGCCTGGCTCCATGAGTGCACAGGCAGGTTCAGTATTATAGTCAGTAGCAAAGAGGTGGGAAGGGAATTTGCTTTCCTTCATTCCAAGAGTTTATTACATCTTCACCCTCGAAGGGCAGGCAGGCAAATCCAGAGAACAATGGCTCACCGAGGGTTTTTCCCGGGGCCAGGGGAAAGGCGGGATCAGGGAASGGGGACCAATGGGAAAGCYCYGGGGGAGTGACGAGGCTGAAAGCCAACCGGGGAATTCAAACCAGGACAGATCATACCAAAGGGCAATGAACCCCCGGGGGAGCGCACTCTGATCAACCCCAACACAAAGGCATGTTGTTCACTGGCTCCCACAACACCTCCTTGTGTGTCTAGCTAAAGGCATATCGCAGAAGGGTTAAAAGATAGTCATCTAAGCAAATTTAATCCTTTCTTTTCATTGTTCCTGTTTTTTTAATGCCAGGAGGCAGTGGCAGGACCGAGCCATGTGTGTTTTCCAGCTGCAGGTTTGCCACCTCTCTATTGAGAGCTGTTTTGTCATTACATAAAAACTCTACAACACAAGACTTTTTATTCCCTTTTTTATTTTAACAATCTTGGTGATCCCTGTCCTGCAGACTAAATTTAACATGATTTGCCAAGCTGCCAGTAGACTTTATAGCATCAGGAGGCTTTTGCAGATTGTTTTTCTCCATCTCTGCAGCTGATTGAAAGACTTTACGTACATGCTACTGTTATCAGACTTCTGGGCTTCACCTCCATGATCTCAGGTGCTATTTCAGATACCCTAGCATATAGTGAAATCCATGCAAGGAGCTGGCAGACACCAGACCTTGTGACACCTGCACCAAAATGGAGTGGGAGCCAGACAAGATGGCATAAAGCATCTCCAGTTACACCACCATCTGGATCCTACTCCATGTGTCCATAACTATGTTAATCATATATGAACTGAGTGCCAAAGTTCCCTTTATGCTCAGAGGGGATGTGGTTACTGGAGTTTGGAGGATGGTTCACCCCAATGATATGAGAAAAAGACTCCACTACTGAAATAAGTAGTAAAGTAGGTATGTTTATTCCAGCGCTGGGGCGCATGTGGATTGCTCCACCAAAGGCATGCCCGCCTGCAATACCATTTGGCTTGGTATATATCGAATTACAAGCTGCATATTCATTAAGTTTCCCAATGCACCTATACATATTCATTTCCTAGCCCTGCCTAGCCCTGCTTCATATTATAACGAGCCCAAAGTCAATTCCATATGGCTTGCGCTTGCGCAGTGTCTTGTGCAGGGGTCTCTGGGATGAAGTAAGGAGTCTTCATCAGATGAAGTAAGACATCTTCCTCGCTTTGAACTTTTCACCTTGCTTCCTTGCACATGCTCCCTGAGTCCCTGGCCCAAGTTTAAACCCCAAGGCTGGTTTGAACTGGTTCCTACGTCCAAAGCAGGATCTTTTGGTCACGGCTGCTTCTCCTTATCAATAGTCTTGTATCCTCCCTTTTCCTATTTGACAAATGTAATAAATGTTAGGCAAGCTATATGCATTGTTTTAACAAGCAGCCCCTTTAGTAATTCACTTAACCCTTGTTTCCCCGACTCACCAACACAAAAAAAATTAGTCTGGCCATCTTATAAGAACAGGTTTCCTTGATTTATTTTGCCTTCTCATGTTGACCAGAACCAAGGAAGTGTGAAAAACAAAGAGCTGTGGCAGGAGTTGAGCCAAAACATGTTGCACTGGAGGAAGTGCTGAGACAGGGATTTGTTTCTGGGGTCTCTTCAGGGAGAACAAAGACTTGAAACTGAGCATCCCATTTCTCCCATCTCATGGAGGGGAAATCCCTTCTCAGCCAAGGAAAGCAAGGGTTTCCACCAAGACATTTTTATGTTCGCAGAGAGTGCTCCCTTGGCACTTCTTGAGAAGCTTTAGGGGCAGCAGTCTCCACTTCAGACCATGCTTGCCATAAGTATTTCTGGTGTCTGAAGATAATTTCCTTGTGTCTGTACCTGGAAGATGCACATGGCTGATGAGGATCCCTCACCCATGTTTAGCTCAACTCCTTTGTTGGGGTTTTAGGAGTTCTCCTTTTGTTTTTTTTCTCTTAAGGCATTTTCCCCCATATTTGTTGCTAGGAAACAATAACAACTGGATACTTAAGAGAGACAAAAGACATGGCCACAGCTCGAGGGAGGGGTCCAGCTGGCTACTCTCTTTTACCTGGGTTTTCTCATGTAGGGCAAAGATGCTGCGAGATTTGGACTGGGAAAAAGGGGTTGGGTGGAGCCCCTGGCTCTCTTGTTCTCTCAGCGATCGGAGGGGAGAGAAGCTGCGGTCGCTGTGGGGAAAATTCATCACCACTGCAGGGTTCTGCCTTCTGCTCCCTTTCTTCTACCGTGAGTGGAGCTTTGCTCGCGGGAGCGGCCGTTGCATTGGGACCCTATTTAACACCCTACCTCACTAAAAGTGGGGCTTTTCACCATCTGCTCAGGTGCCTCAGGGTAAAAAGCTCGGGATCCTGAGCTCACATCTCCCTGCCCCGCTGGCAGCCGGGCTGCCACTGCCCCGCCCCCACCGTGCTTTTGCTACTGCTCCGAGTCTTCGCTACACTGTAGCTCTGCACTCCCTGCCTGCTGAGATGTCCTCTGGCTCCCACTACAGCTCCAGAGTTTGATACATCTCGTCTACCACCTGGGATTTTGTGCTCATTCCTGTTGTTCCAGCTTGCTGCTTCCAAGAGTCCTGCTGGGGCACCGGGATCGGCTGTCCCAAGGGGTTTGTAAAGCAAGCCTTTCTTCCATCCTTTCCCATCTCAGCCAAGCTGCCATTACCACGTGCTCCCCGAGCTTGCGCCGGAGCACCCCCTGCAGGCGCAGGGGAATCATCGCACCTGCCCTGCCCACCGGGAGCCACCAGTGCCCCTGCTGGCTGTGACCATAACTAAACAAAAGGGGAAAGTGTCTGTGGCTGACAAGGCTGTTACCAGGTTCCTGGTTCTGTTTGTTGTTACTGCCATAGTTATTGTTGTTTGTTTGCTTTGTTATATATGCTAGTAAAGAACTGTTATTCCTATTTCTCATATCTTTGCCTGAAAGACCCTTTATTTTAAAATTATAATAATTCGGAGGGAAAGGGGTTACATTTTCCATTCCAAGGGAGGCTCCTGCCTTCCTCAGCAGATGCCTGTCTTTCAAACCAAGACATCCTTGTTGAGGCTGCCTGACTTCACTGAACAGAGCAAGCTCCTTAACCATCAGCTGGGTAGGTAGACCCCACCGAGGTCTACCAGCCAAGCTTGCTTGGTGCTGTTAATGAGCAGGAGTTGACACCAGTCACTGGTGTTTCAGCAGCCCTGGTGAAATGTGTAGTAGGCTTTTTTTGCCCTTGGTTTTTCATAAACAGGTGTCAACAAAACTGTTGTCATCATAGATGGAAGGGTTTAGCCCTGAGCCCCTTAAAGGCATTGTCAACTCCTGCTATGACCCCTAACTCATGTTCACTTCAATTAGCAATTTTCACCTTCTTCTAGAAGGTTTCTTTTAGAAGAGAGCTGGTGGGTAGATGCACAGTTGATGTATCTGGTACATCCTAAGGCAGGAGCTGGCTTAACTGGAGGGGTCTGAGGAAATGATGGCATCTCAGGACATGCCTGGCAGGGATGCTTTTGACACTGATTTCAGTCAAAATGTGAGCTGATCCAAACCCATGGGATTGGGTGGGATTTTTGGTGATGCCTTTTCCTGGTCTTAAAATCAAGAATCAAACATGGTTAGAAGGGAAAAAGGGATTTTACCTCTGTATTTACTTTAAAGATCCTTAGGTGCACTACGTCCAGGTAGAATGCGCCAAAATGCACACTGTAATGCACACCCACAATCGATCGGGTGTAACATTATAGGTCTTACTAATTAGCATATCTATCAAAGATTCCCCAATGAGAGGCTCGAGTGAGCCCCCCTCCTCAAGGAACCTTCCCCTGAATGGTTCTATCTTAGTTTACAAAATGTGTTCTGGAGAGGATCTTGGTGTCTGGGGCATTCTGATCCCTAACTACGAAGCTTCTAAGATGTTTAGTCTCCTAGCTTGGCAAATAAGTCTAAGAATGTAGGCTAAAAAACACTAAGAATACAAAAGCTATAAAAAGGTATATAAAAGAGATATAAAAGAAAAGGCAAAAAATCATCATGGCATCATCGGGAATTAGTTGATGAGCTGTAGAGTCCTCAGCTCTGCCTAGGCTGCGCTGTGGATGCATATATGATCCCTTGGATTTGGTCCTAAATGTTAAGAGAAAAGAAATATATATGTCTAGGTGAATCATGGGCACATAAAATCATGGGAGGATTGGGAATGGACCCTAAAGCAGTGTGGCTTGTAGTCCTATGTGTGAATTTTAAAGCTATTTTTTCTAGCTTGTATTTAAAGGACAATATTCCTTTATTTTATGTGAAAATCTGCTATTCCACATACATTATTATATAATTTTTAGTTCTCAGGAATTATCTTCCTGTCCACTGTTTGTTCTTTTATAAAAAAAATGTTTTTCCTTCTTGTTTACCCTCCTTAATCTTTCACTCTCTGCTTAAAGATACATAGATAAACACATATATAACTAAGAAATATACACATATAACCAAGTTGTCCCAGCATTTTGCCTCACGAAATGTTTTCTCAGCAGGACTTGACTAAAAGAAATCTCTGTGCTTGTTCCCACAAACATCCCATTTGCAAGTCAAGAGGTTGGGATCACACTTGCAGTCATCCGCTTTGGGCCAGGTAGTTTTTGTGCTGGAAAGATTGCTAAGAGAAGCCTGACCATCACTCGAGAGTGTGTCATGCAAGGTATTTATTTAAAAACTCTTTACAATAAACTGACAGCCAGTATTGATGCAATTTTCATGCTGTCTTGAAGGGTTGCGCTATTTCCAGAGCCGCTCTTTGCCAATCTATTCATGGCCAGCACTAGGGCTCCTTTCACAAATAAAAATAGTCACAGGAATGGTCCTCACCCTGGATTTTAAGATTGCAAGTTGTCTTGGGTGAAGGCAAAGGTGAATGTGTTTTATAGCTGACATGAATATGTCAGGTTTAAGGTTGTGAAATTTTGGAAAAGCCTTAGAAACCTGTTCCCAGAGGTCACCAGGACAAACCTCTCCTGCTGGGCGAGTGAATAGAAATTAGTTCATAATTACAGAGTATAGTAGTGGCACATTTGCTTTTTCATTGTTTAATAGAGGTTTTCAGAAAGGAAAAGAAGCCAATGCAGAAATGTCTTTTGTTCTTTCAGGGCCATTTACTGAAGGCTTTGCAATGAAAGGAGAGGATGTTTATTAAAGAAAGCAACAATATCAAGATGTTGTTATAGTGGTGAAGTGCTGTTCCAAACTGGAACAAAACAAAATGTTTTGGATGAACTGGGTACTTGCTGAAAACTAGCATCAAGCTTAATGACTTGCAGCATATTTACTGAACTCAACAAATGGTGTTGAAACAGAAGAAAGAGAGAGGAAGGAAAGGAATTGAAAAGGTTGAAGCACTCTTTTCCTTCTTAGTAGGATTTCCAAATCAAATTAATTAGGTTTAACAGTGTGTGGGTCTTGATGCCTTAAAGAACCTAGAAATGAAACAACACAATTCTGAGATAATATTAGTATAGGAGGTAATATAAAGGCTGGTCTATTGGAGGCCTCCAAGGGGCAGATATGGAAAATACCCAAAATGCCCACCCCCGCACAGGGTGAATACAGTTTTATAAGTTTAGCAAATTAGCATAATTTACAAAAATCACCAATTAGGAGCACAAGTGGTGAGGCAATTCCCCCCCAGTTCAAGCCCCTTCTAAATCCTCCCCGCTCAGATGGGAACTAAACTTTGTTTATAAAAATATGTCTCAAAGAGCTGGTCTCAACCTTGGTTGCCAGGAAGAACTAAGATAGAATAGGAGCCTTGGAATGTGTTTTGTCTTTCTGCCTATCAGGGCAGTGAAAAGGTAGGGAAAAGTACTGGGGCTAGCTAGGAACTATATAACTATACAAAATAGTCTACAGAGCTATGAATATATATGAAGGAAATATAAAAGCAAAAATCATTCTGGCAACAGTCTGAATCCTTGAAGCAACTATCTGGAAATCAGGTTTTCATCTTCCTCTTTATGCTCCTGTCTTCTCCATGCCCTCCTGGGAGCTGATGGGGGTTTTGGTGAAGCCACCACAGGGACTCTCTTTTGGGGTGCAGAGGGAACATCCTAAATCCACTGGGGATGTCACAGCTGTCCATGCTGAGCAGGGTGCAGACTTGAGCCAGTGTAATGGTGGTGATGAAAAGCTGCAGTTTGTGGGTGAGCTCTTCTCTTGAGGAAACTCAGGAGCAATAACTTTTTTTTTTTTAAAGGACAAAAGTAAGCCTGGTAGTATACTTTCCTGCAAGGATGAGCAGCAATAGTAGCATGTAGCTAAATCATAGTGTTTAGAGTGTAACGATGTAAAAAACTTCTAAGAAGCTGAAAGCACCTAAGCAGAGATGCTGTTAAAATGATAGTCACTGTCCTGTTTAAGATTTGGAAACTTTGAACCAGTGAAGGACAGGCCATGTTTTCAGGAACAACTGCACTAAATGTTCATCTCAGAAAGGAATCGTAGAATAACTCAAGTTGGATGGATCCCATAGGTATCATCAAGTCCAACTCCTTGCTCCTTGCAGGACTACCTAAAACTAAATCATAGGACTAAGAAAGCTGTGCTGGTTGAAGCTGACCATCCTGAAGAATAAGGTGAAGAACTTATTGGGGTGCTAGTCCTTCACAATGAAGTTCCTCAAGGATTAAGTGTTCATATGCATGAAAATCCCAAGTAAACAGTTGGTACTTGCTCCACCTGCCCAAGCAGACCTGGCGGTTGCAAGGCATCACCTGAAGGGTTGGTTACAGGCAATTTAGACACAGGTCATAATTTCTTTTGGTTTGATTGCCTGCAACATTGCTGGGAGTTAGTAGACTAAATTAATTCTCCGAACTGCAGGTCCCTGGAGGATAATATTATCTCGCTGGTTTGTTCCTAAAAGGGTTCAGAGGAGTGATTGCATTACTGTGGCTTAATGAATTATGGCATGTGAGCTGAGCAGCAGTAATTGCCTGTGTGTGCTGCTGGTTGTGAGTGAAGAGTGCTTTGCGCTGCAATCCCTCCACCCAGTTGGAAGATAACTCATCTTATGGTTTCCATGCCATCCTGCATCAGCAGAGGGGCAGGAGTTTTTAATTTGCAATTAGATGTGCAAGTGGCATGCTGGAGCTGGTTGGGAGGTCAGTAAGAGCAGGAGGAGAGCTGTGATGGGTCACACCAGACCACCTGGCTTGGTGACCAGTAATGGACTCCAGAAGTGTGAGAATAGGGTATGCATGTAATGCTGCTTCCCAGCAGTGCTCTCCTTTTCTTAATGTTTGGACTTGATGGTCTTAAGGTTCCTTTCCAAATGAAATGATTCTCCAGGAATTTACACTTTGAGGATCTACAGCACCACAGTCGAGCACCTTTGTGTACAGTAGCTCCTGATGGATTTTCCTTTCATGAATTGGGCAGTGTGCTTTTTGAAGCCTTGTAAACTCCTGGTACTTACATTTCCTATAGCATATCTCCACAGTATAGCTGTGCATTATGTGAAGAAATACCTCCTTTTGCTTATTTTGAACAATCCTTCTTTTCACATCATGAGAGTTAAAGTGCTGATGTGGCTGTAGCTGTGCCTGCAGTCTAAGTGCCTGTTGAGCACTACCTTAGCTCTTTGGTTGTGTTCAGCAAAGTGGGAGTCAGCATTTAAAACAGGTTTTGCCATTTTGAAAGCAATACCATAAGACTATCAACAGAAGCATTTAGCAGTGCCAGCTCTGGGATCAATAGAATCATTTGGGTTGGAAGGGAAGGCAGTCTAGTCCAAACACCCTGCAATGAGCAGGGACACCTTCCACTAGACCAGGTTGCTCAGAGCCCTGTGCAGCCTGGCTTTGAATGTTTTCAGGGATGGGGTATTGTCCTGAGTTATGTGAGGTGTTGTCTTGGGGTGACTTTCTGATGTGTATCCCCTATCGCTGCTCTATGCCCAGAAATTAACTTTGTGCCTTTCTGTGCCTTTAAACTGAGCCTGAGAGGGGGAAGAAAAAAAAACCGAGTGAACTTTTCAAAACAGTTGTTCAAGGACACAGATATGCACTCCTCTGCGTCCTGCTGCAGCGAGAAGCGCGGAGGAAGCACCCTTCTTGCTTTTCAACCGGCTTTCGGCTCTTTTCTCTGGAGGGAGACGGAGAGTTGAAC
>RAHM01001063.1:0-13462 GCA_003713295.1 Parotia lawesii | reverse complement strand
TTGGGAATGGCGTCGGGAACGGCGTCAGGAACGGTGTCGGGAAAGGCGTCGGGAAGGGCGTCGGGAATGGCCTTGGGAAGGGCCTCGGGAAGGGCATCGGGAATGGTGTCGGGAATGGCCTCGGGAATAGGGCTGGGAATGGCGCCGGGAACAGCTGCAGGGAAAGCGCTTCAAATCCTGCCGGATCCCGGTTCCGTGGGGGCTTCCGTGGCTTTTCCAGCTCCGTGGAGGTGGGAGGGGCTCGTAGGAACGGCTCAGGAGCCCACCCGGAGTCTGCCCAAATCCAGGGAATGTTTTCCATGCAAAAAACCACAAAAATCCCTGAAAATCGTGGGGTTTCCCGTAAAAAATTCATTTTTCCCCTTAAAAAAACCCAACAATTTTTTTGTAGCTTCTCTATTTTTAATGAATGAATTTGAGGGGGGTTTTGCCAATTTTTTGTTGTTTTCCCTGGAATAATTTGAGATTTTCCTTCAAAAATTCCCAGCATCAAATCAGGACTTCAGCAAAATTTTTCCGCTTTGGAAAACAACAATTTTTTCTTATTTCTTTGTTTTTAATGAATGAATTTCCATAATTTGTTTCCCAGGTTTTTTTGGTTGTTTTCCCTGGAATAATTTCAGGTTTTCCTTGGGATAATTTGGTATTTTCCATCAAAAATTCACAGCATGGAATTAAAGCTTTGGTGAAACTTTTCCACTTCAAAAATCAACAATTTTCTGTAATTTCTCTATTTTTAGTGAATTAATTTTGATTTTTTTTTTTCCCCAGGCTTTTGGTTGTTTTCCCTGGAATAATTTGGTATTTTCCTTGGAATAATTTGGGGATTCCCTTCAAAAATTTGCGGCATAAAATCAGAGATTTGGTGAAACTTTTCCACTGTGAAAAATTCCATTATTTCTCTATTTTTAATGAATGAATTTCCATATTTTTTCCCCAGGCTTTTGGTTGTTTTCCCTGGAATAATTTCAGGTTTTCCTTGGGATAATTTAGGATTTTCCTTCAAAAATTCCCAGCATAAAATCAGGACTTTAGCAAAATTTTTCCACTTTGGAAAACAACAATTTTTCTTATTCCTTTGTTTTTAATAAACTCATTTTGATTTTTTTGCCAGGTTTTTGGTTGTTTTCCCTGGAATAATTTTGAGTTTTCCTTGGGATAATTTGTGGTTTTCCTGCAAAAATTCAGAGCATAGAAATAGAATTTTAGTGAAATTCTTCTGCTTCAAAAGATTCCATTATTTCTCTATTTTTAATGAATGAATTTCCACATTTTTTTTCCCCCAGGTGTTCGGTTGTTTTCCCTGGAATAATTTCGGACTTTCCCTGGAATAATTTGGAATTTTCCCTGGAATAATCCCAGAGCCCTATTAGGCTCTGGAAAGCTCTGGAAAAATCCCCTGTGGGTGGTTGAACCTGGAGCCTCTTTGCCAAAATTTGATCCCTGAACCCCCAAATCCGGGAATTTTTTTCCCAGCTTTTCCAGATTTGTAGGAAAAGCGTTTCCCTCCTCCCTCCAGGCTGTAACCGCGCCTCTCCCTCTTCCCATTCCCAGAGACGAAACACATCCGGAATTGTCCCATCGACTGCGCTTCCGTCTACTACAACGGGCTCCGGAGATCCGGGATTTACAGCATCCTGCCCTCGGTCCGCGGCGTTCCCATCGAGGTCCTGTGCGAGATGGACACGGAAGGTCCGGGAAAAAGGATCCTCCGGCTTCTCCCAGCGGAGCTTTGGGTGGGATTTGTCCCGTGGGAGTTGGATCCTGGTGATTCCCGGGGTGGTTGGGTGTTGGAATGGTGACATTCCCAAGGCTGCCAGAGCTCCGGGAGGGTTTGGACGATGCTGTCGGGGATGGGGTGGGAATTCTGGGGTGTCCTGGAGTTGGATCAATGATCCTGGTGGGTCTCATCCAGCTCGGGATATTCCATGATTCTATGATTTTTTTCCAAAGCGGGCATAGGGAGTCCTAAATCCTGGAATGGTTTGGGTGGGAAAGGACCTCAAAGCTCATCCCGTTCCAATCCCGACACCTCCCACGATCCCAGGGTGCTCCAGCCTTTCCTTGGACATTCCCAGGGATCCAGGGGCAGCCACAGATTCTCTGGGAATTCCAGCCCAGCCCCTCCCCACCCTCCCAGCCGGGAATTCCTTCCCAAGATCCCACCCCRAGCTCCCCTTTCCCACTGGGAAGCCATTCCCTGCCTCCTGCCCCTCCADCCTTTATCCCAAATTCCAGCTCTCCTGGAGCCCCTTTGGGCTCGGGAAGCAGCTCCAAGGATTCCCTGGATCCTTCCCTTCTCCAGCCAGACATTCCCAGCTCTCCCAGCCTGACTCCAGAGCAGCCTTTGGATTCCCACATTTCGGGAAGGAGAATCCCGGAGGAGCAGCTGCTCCCGGGGGGTGTCTGGAGCATCTCTGGGAATTTGAGCCCTTTGTGGGATCATTCCCATTCCCTGTGCTGAACTGAGGAGGAGGGAGGCGGATCCTTCTCCACATCCTGCAGGAAGGGGTCCKGGTGACCCACAAGTGATGGGAATCTTGGGATGCGTGGAATTCATCCGGAATTCAGTCTCTGTCACGTCACCGGAATTATTCCCGTGACCGTCCAAACAATCCTGGACACTGGACAGGGACAGGATGTGGAGGCAGCTCATGGAAAGATGGCCCCGATCCCGTGTCTCCCTCCCGGTTAAAATCTTGGAATGAAGGGATTTGGACAGATGGGAGAGCAGATGGAGCCGGGGAGAGAATTCTGGGAGAGCTCCCGTGCTGCGGGAACAGGACATAAGCTCCGGGATTTCCCATTTGTTCCAGTCCCACACCATTCCCTTCCCGAAAAACGTTGCTCCCTCTCACTTACAGACACCTGAAAATCTGGGATAATCCGTAGGGAATCATCCTCATGAGCCATGGGAGAGGTGGGATCCCTTTTCCATGAGTTGTGGCACGACAAGGACACTTTTTATGGAATCATGGAATGGTTTGGGTGGGAAAGGACCTCAAAGCTCATCCCATTCCACAAGGGAATTCCCGCTATCCCAGGCTGCTCCAAGCCCTGTCCAACCTTGGACWCTCCCAGGGATCCAAGGATTCTCTGRGAATTCCAGCCCAGCCCCTCCYCACYCTCCCAGMYRGGAATTCCTTCCCAAGATCCCACCCCAAGCTCCCCTTTCCCACTGGGAAGCCATTCCCTGCCTCCTGCCCCTCCATCCTTTTTCCCAAATTCCCACTCTCCTGGACACTTCCAGGGATCCGAATTCCACACCTTTGCTGATGGATCCTCCCTAAAGGCCCTGTCTGGGACCCCCTGGATTTTCCCTGGATATTCCCATTTCCCATCCTCTCCCGGCAGGCGGGGGCTGGACGGTCATCCAGAGGCGCCAGGATGGATCCGTGGATTTCAACCGGACCTGGAACGAGTACAAGGAAGGGTTTGGGGACCTCAACGGGGAATTCTGGCTGGGGAACGACAACATCCACAGGATGACGAGCCAGGGGGATTATTCCCTACGGATCGACCTGGAAGATTGGAATAACAAACACAAACACGCCTTCTACCAGGTCTTCAGGTAAAACGCGGGATAATTCCCAGGATTTCGAACTCTGGGAGACYCTCAGGCARTGGGAATTCTCTCTGGAGAGGTTTCCRGGYTSAGCCCAGTCTCTCCTTGCCTTCCTGCCTGGATTTGATCCCAAATTGGAAGCTGGATGTGAGTTAGGGAATGTGCGGTGTCATCCGGCCGTGCCCGAATTCCAAATCCATGGGCGAAGGGAGATGKAGGATCCAATGGATAATCCCTGGCTGCTGCCTGGTTTTTATTCCCAAATTACTGAGCTCCGTGTCCAAAATCCAAGGATTTTGAGGATTTTTCCCTGGGAAGGGATTCCCGATTTCCCCTGGTTTGGATTTTTGTCATCTCCGCTCCACATTTATTTCCCGGCATCCYTTGGAATCTCCAGCCCTTCCCTTCTTCCCGTGTTTTATTTTTCCAGCCACATCCTGGATTATTCCTGAGTGACCTGGAGTGTCTGGATTGTCCCAGAGCATCCCCTTTCCTGTTCCTCCTGGAAATGCTCGTGGCTCCTAAAATCCTGGAATTTGGGATTCTGAGTGGGAAGGGACCTTAAATTTCATCCCATTCCCTGGGCAGGGATTCCACGATCTCAGGCTGCTCCAAACTTTCCTGGGACACTCCCAGGGATCCAGGAGCAGCCACAGCTTCTCTGGGAATTCCAGCCCAGCCCCTCCCCACCCTCCCAGMCGGGAATTCCTTCCCAAGATCCCACCCCGAGCTCCCCTTTCCCACTGGGAAGCCATTCCCTGCCTCCTGCCCCTCCAGCCTTTATCCCAAATTCCAGCTCTCCTGGAGCCCCTTTAGGCTCAGGAAGCGGCTCCGAGGATTCCCTGGAGCTCAGGGTTTTCCTTGGAGCTGCATTCCATGGGATTTGTGTGCTGGGAACCCCAGCCTGGAGCCATCCCAGCAGCTCCAGAGGATCCTGGAATGGTTTGAGTGGGAAGGGACCTTCAATCCCATCCCATTCCATGCTCTGCCATATCCCAGGAGCAACCTGGGACAGTGGGAGGYGTCRGGGTTGGAACGGGATGAGCTTTGAGGTCCCTTCCCACCAAACCATTCCATAATTCCATGATTCCACTAATTATCTCCGTCTCCGGGAGGAGCCGCACGCTCCTTGCATGGAGAGCGCTGGATAATTAACGGGATTATCCCAAAGCTCCCACATTCCTTTGTTGTGGTTTCCCAGTCATTCTCCGCCCATCTCATCCCAAAATTCCAACATTCCAGACTGCACCCATCCCACAGAAAGAAAAAAATCTCCTCATCCTCGACTTTTCGAGGTGATGAATCCCAGCAGGGAGGCGGCCGGCGCAGCTCCGCCTCAGGAACGCCGTATCCCGGTTGGAAAGCACGATTCCAACGAAATTCCGGCAATCCCAACAAAATATTCCTTTGTTTCCGGCAGCATCGAGGACGAGGAAAACTTTTACCGGCTGCACGTGGACGGATTCAGCGGCACCGTGGAAGATTCCTTCGCCTGGTACCACGACAAGAGGAGCTTCAGCACTCCGGATTCCGGGAATATCTGCGCCGAGATTTCCCACGGAGGCTGGTGGTACCACCAGTGCTTCTTCTCCAACCTCAACGGAGTTTACTACAAGGTAGGATGGGAGGGATTTGGGAATTTTTTCCCAACCGGAGCTTTCTTTTTTCCAAGATCAGGGGGATGGACGCCAAGGAAAAGTGGGATGGAGGTGGTGGAATGTGAGGAGCGAGGCTGTTGCTCCTGGAATCGTGGAATTGTTGASGTTGGAGAAGCTCTCCAAGGTCGAGTCCAACCATTCCCAGCATTTCCATGATCCATGTCCCTCCAAATCCAYGTGGGATTTCCCGTTTGTTCCAGTCCCACACCATTCCCTTCCCAAAAAACATTGCTCCCTCTCACTTATAGACACCTGAAAATCTGGGATAATCCATAGGGAATCATCCTCATGATCCACGCGAGAGGTGGGATCCCTTTTCCATGAGTTGTGGCACAACAAGGAGACTTTTTATGGAATTATGGAATGGTTTGGGTGGGAAAGGACCTGAAAGGATCTGAAATCCCTCCAGGAATGGGGACTCCAGCACTGCCATGGGCTGGAAAACCCTTTCCAGGCAGGAATTGTTCCCAATATCCAACTAAATCCCCCCATGGACAGCTGGACGCYGTTCCCTCTCATCCCATCCCTCATTCCCTAGGAGATCATTCCCGATTCCCGCCTGGCTTGACCAACCTCTCCGGAGCGGGAATAAAAGGAGCGCTGGGCACCGGAGCAATCCAGCTTTTCCAGGGACCYCTCTGCTCGCTGGGGCTTGGAATGACGTGGAAACCTCTGGAATGGGTGACTCAGCCGCCTGAAATTCCAGTGCRGCTCCAGAGGGACCTTCGGAAAAATTTAGGGATTTATGGGCTTTTTCTCCCRCGTTGTCCTTAAGGTCTTTGCTCCCACATTTCAGAGCAGTCGTTTTTCCGATATTCCCATCCCGGATGGTGCTTCCAAGTGTTTCCCGCTCCTGAGCCTTCTCCTTTCTCTGCTTCCCAGGGCGGCCGATATTCCATTAAAAACCGGAAGATGCTGGGCCCGGATGGGATCGTGTGGTATTCCTGGAAGGACACGGACTATTATTCCCTGCGGAAGGTGGTCATGATGATCCGGCCGCGCACATTCCGGCCCCACCTCTCCCCGTGACGCATCCCGGGATATTCCCCGTTTCACATCCCGTGGAATGTTGGGAAGGGAGGGCTGGGAATTGTGCAGGGAAACTGATTCCGGAAGGACCAAACCGCCGCTGTTGGATTTTGTGGGAATGGATCCAGCCRGGATTCAACAGGGAATTGATCCAAGTCCTCCAACGTGGGAGCTCTCCTGGGAATGTGGAGGTGATTCCTGGGAAAGGCTTTGTGTTCCACCAGGCTTTGGCATTCCCAAGGCTAAATCCAGTTGTCCGGATGACGGGAATCAGCTCTGAGCTGATCCATGTGGATTTCTGTGGCCGCCAACCCAATGGAATTTCCCAATGGAAGTAAAGAACCAGCCATACGGGGGGAGTTTTCCATGTGGGATTTGATGGACCAGCTTTCATTCCAGATGATTTGCATCCCGTTCCCAAAGATCCCGAAGATCCACGACCACGGGGATGCATGGAATTGGCTCTGAGGGAAGCCGGGAGATCCAAAGTGCATTCCCGGGGATGGAATCGTGGGAAAACGAGGAAGGATTGTGTTCCACACCTGGATGTCAACCATCGGGAATAACAATATTCCAGATGAAAAGCTTCCAAAAAAACCTGGGAAGTTTTCCATTTCTCCTTCCGTTTTCACCTTCCCGCCCTCTCTCCGGCAAAGAATTCCAGATGGATTTTCCATCCATCCTAAAAATGGATCGGGAATGATCGGACGGGATTTAAAATCCATTTTTTCACTGCCTTACTCTGGATAATCAGAATTGATTTAATTAGAGTAATTAATTTTAATAATTAATTAATTTTCCGTTGGTAGTTTCAGCTGCTCCTTTTTCCCTGGCTTTGCCTTTTCCCGGGATCCGGATTTGGAAGTTGGGACTCAGCTCCTCCCTTCCTTTGTTTGGTGATGAATATTTTATTTAATTTAATTAATATTTAATTAAATGACCTTTATTCCTATTCCCTATTTTCCGAGGAGGGAAACTCGGATTTATCCCTTCCAACCRCTCCCTTCCCTCTTGGTGCTCTCCTGGTGGATTCTTCCAGACTCTTCCAGRCTCTATTTTCCCTGGAATGTTGGTTTTTTATGGATAAATCCATGGACAAGTTGCCTTCCAAGTGTCCCAAAACGTAATAATTCCAAGATAATAAATTAATATTATTTGGCTTTCGGTTTTCCTTGGAAGTTTTCCAAGGGTGCGGAGTATTCCCAAGACTCTCCCRGATGTGTCTTGGAGCTGACATTCCCGTTGGATCGCCAACCAAAATTCCGTGATTCCTACTGGATAATCAGTACCCTGCTAAGGGATTAATTAATCACTTAATAAGCAACAGCTTAATTAATTAATGATCCCATTACYGTTATTAATCCACCGTCTGATTTCCAACATTATTAAACTTGGCGATTCCCAAACCTTGGGAATCACGCAAGGCTGCTCCGGAATGAATCCTTCCATCCTTCCTTTCCCACCGCTTTTATCCCAGGTGCAAATTCCTCCCTTTTATCCAAGTCTTGGATTTGGGATGAGTCCAGAGAATCCTTGGAGCCACTTCCCAAGCCCAAAGGGGCTCCAGGAGAGCTGGAGAGAAATTTGGGATAAAGGCTGGAGGGGCAGGAGGCAGGGAATGGCTTCYCAGTGGGAAAGGGGAGCTTGGGGTGGGATCTTGGGAAGGAATTCCTGTCTGGGAGGGTGGGGAGGGGCTGGGCTGGAATTCCCGGAGAATCTGTGGCTGCCCCTGGATCCCTGGGAGTGTCCAAGGAAAGGTTGGAGCACTCGGGATAGGGGAAGGCATCGATGGGGGAAAAATGATTCCCCAAATCCTCGTTCCCTAGGATTCCGGCCATGGAGCAGGATGATCCTGGAATCATGGAACGGTTTGGGCGGGAAGGGACCTTAAAGCCCATCCCGTTCCATGGGCAGGGACACCTYCCACCATCCCAGGTTTTTYGGGAAGTGTGGATGGATCCACGTCCTCTTTTCCTGGTCCCTTTGGATACAGCCCCTTCCCGTCCCACCTGGACACAACGGGAATCCCTGTTGCATCCATAGGGAAGTCCAAACCTGTTCCCAGGATTTGTCTGATCCCATACCCGTGGGAATCGCCGAACCTCAAAGATTCCCAGGATCAGGATCTCCTTATCCCAGATCAGAGAGGATGGATTAGGAGGAACGGACACTTCGGAACTTYGGGAATGCTGCTCCTAAATTTTGGTGCCATTTTCCGGTGGCGCAAAGGTGGGAAAAGAATCCTCCCGTTGCTTCCTCCTTGGAGCTGGAGCAGGAATTCCCGGGATCTCCTCCCGGCCCTGAGGAATGCATGTTTTTCACCTATTCCATGGACATTCTGATGGATCATCCGGTCTCCCTCCCGGTTTCCTCCTCTCCCAGCACACGGATGGAATTGGGATCCAACTCCCTGATCCAGGTCTGGGATGGGAAAACTTCATGGAATGAGCTTGGAGTGCTCAAATCTTCCAATCCCACCAGGTTTTTGGGGAAGGGGGGAAAACAGCCCAGCCTCCCACCCTAATTCCCTCCCCCTCGTCCTTTTCCTGATGCCCCGATCCCGAAAAAACCACACGGGAAGCACCGCAGGGATCATGGAAACCAAAGGAAAGGCCAAGGCAGTTTTATTTACATCCGTTGTGTACAAAAAAAGGACAGCTCGCGCCACAATCCGTCCCCAATCCCATTTTTCCCCTTCCCAGGATTCTCCCAGGGCTCCGGGATCCGGGCGGGCGTCTCCCGGCACCGGGAAAGAGCCGTGATTCCCTCCGGACCCGGATCAGAGCTTGGAATGTCTTATCCAGACATAGCGGAGACCAAACCCTTTGTTCACATCCAGGCTGGAATTTTGGGGTCCCACGGCACTGGGAACGCCTCTGGATGGCAACTGGGAATGGAGGGAATTCCCACCCCCTGGAAAATCCAATATTCCTTCTCCCGCYCTTCCTGGAGGCAAAGATCCCCCAGGAATTGCACAGCAGCTCCCAAAAAACATCTCCTGGGATATTGGGGGGTTTTCCACCCTCCCCGGTGTCACCAGGAGGTGCCACTGGTGTCCCCAAGGGGTTCCCCGTGGATATTTTTCCCTGCTCTCCACAGGGCTCCATCCCACCTCCGGCTCTCCGCCGAATTTTTCCCGAATTTTCCCCCATCCCTTCCATCGTGGTCTCCACAGCCCCGCCCTGGTTTCTCCTGCTGCTCCATCGCCGGGAGCCGATGGTTTTCCAGCTGGAAAGGGGGATTTCATCCAAGAATTCCCACTGGGATTGTTTTTTGGGAAGTTCTTACAAGAAGTTTCTTTGGGAATTCATGGGGCTTTCCAATGTCACCCTTGGGAAGGATCATTGGGCGTCTCCAACAGCCGGAAAAAAACCTTTGGAGTAAGGGAATTTCACTCCCTGACCACCTCCAACGGGGGGAGCCTTCTCCCCCTTCCCAAAACGGTGCTGGAAGGGCAAAAAAAATGCCGGATCCGGGAAAAGACCCCAAATCCAGGCGGGAACAAGGGAGGGAGGGACACCAAGAGATGCCGCAGCCCACGGATGGGATGGGATTGGATGCAGAAGACTCCGGAGGGATTCCCGCCCGCCCCGCCTGCCCAGCACCAAATTAAAGTCACACACGACGCACATTTTCCCACAATTCCCTCCCCACCCGCTCCGTATTCCCGGGATTTCTCCCGGGGATCACCTCCTCAGCCCTCGGCTGTCCCCTCCAGACCTGGCTGACGGGCGGCRCGCGGGACCCACYCGGGTGGGCATCCCAAATCCCGCCCTCATCCCTTCCCTCCCCACCCTCCCCGGAACGACGACTCCGATGGCTTCACCCCTCAACTCGGCACATCCACGAACAAAGAAAGCAGAGGAACGTCCACCATTCCCACACCATTCCGACCTGGAGCTGCGGAAGCCTCCGGCACCTCCCCGGAGCTGTCAGTCCCAGCAGCGCCTCTTTACCTGGAGGCTTCTTCCTTGAGCTCCTTGTTTTTCCTCACTTCTTCCGCGTGTTTGTCCTGTGGGATCGGGAAGGAGGAGGGGAAGGAGGAGGAGGGGGGAGGGGGAACACGCGTTAGCCGGATTCCAGGATTCCGGGATCCCCACGGACAGCGGCTCCGGAGGGGTTGAAGGCACGAGGTTCATCCCGAGGGACGCCACGGATGGGTCACCAGCGTCCTCTCCTCCCCTGGGGTCACTTAAGGGCTGCTGGTGGCACTTGGGGACACTTTGTCCTCGCCCTCTGGCTACGAGGGAGACGTCAACCGTCCCGGGAAGCCCCATGGAGCTGGGATTAGCTGGGATTTTCCGGCATTATCTGGCGCTCTCCGCCTCTGCCCCAACGGAGGCGTTCGGAGAAGGGCACTGGGCGGGCTCCGGATGTTTTGGAGGGAGCTGGAGGTGGTGAGGGTGGGATTTTCCATGCGGAGGTTGGGAACAGACCTGATTCGGGAGAGAGAAGAGGGCTGGAAAGGTGGGAATGGCTCCCAGCACGGAGCTGGGGAGCTGCCGGATCCATGGGAAGGGACCACGGGAAGATCCGTCAGCCCGGAGGTGGGAAAAGTGCAAGGGCAGGGATGTGGCTGGGATGGAATTCCCAGAGAAGCTGTGGCTGCCCCTGGATCCCTGGGAGTGTCCAAGGAAAGGCTGGACGGGGCTTGGAGCAACCTGGGATAGTCCAAGGAAAGGTTGGACAGGGCTTGGAGCAGCCTGGGATAGTGGGAGGTGTTGGGGGTGGAACTGGATGATCCTAAAGGTCCCTTCCAACCCAGCCATCCCGGGATTCTGTGATTCCTGGGATTCTGTGTCCCGTCACAGTGGAACATGGGAAAAGGAAGGAGGACTTTGCTTGTCCGTGGACAAGACCCAGATCCCAACTCTCCGACCACTCCCAAGCCTACGGATCCACCCAGTCGGGACCTCCCATCCCAGCGGGATGCTGCACTTGGATGGGAATGGAAGCGGGACCCCCTCTTTGGTGGTGCCACCCCAAGAGCCACCAGTATCCCGAATAATCCCAACGCATCCCAATCCCTCTTTTCCGGGCTCTCACCTTCTCCTGGAGGCGCTCCAACATGGCCGCCAGATGGGCCTCGCGGTTTTCCTTGTTGGATTCCATCTTCTGCGCCAGCTTCTCCTTGGCCATCTTGATGAAGTTGTTGTTCTCCTCGATGGCCTTCTGGATCACTTCCCGCTCGTGTTCCCGCTTTTCCGCCAGGTGCTTCAGCAGCTCCGCCTCCTGGTACTGCGGACACCACGGGGACATTCCCGGGATAAAGCCACCTCTTCCCGACCCAAAAACGGGGGGAGTTTACTGGGTGCCACACCCACCTTTCTCCTCTCCTCCGCCGCTTCCAGCTTCTTCTGGATCTCCTCCAGGGAAGGGTCGCGGCGCCGGGGCAGGGAGGCGTTGAATTCCGGAATTCCGTCGAAGGACGGAGGCTTCAGGATGACCTCGAAGGATTGGCCCGAGGTCCGCTTGTTGAGCTCGATCACTTCCATGTCGGAGATCACGCACCAGGTCAGGTCCACCGTGTCTGGGTGGGGAAAAGGGCACRGAATGAGCGCCGGGAATTCCCATTCTGGGATTCCGCACCCACGGCCCCCACAGTGGGATTCTGCCTTTTCTGGTATCCGTGAGTTTCACCCAGATTCAGCCCAAATGCATCCCTGGGGTTCAGGGATGTGGTGGGGTGGGGTAGAAATTCCAGGATTCCCATGGATGTGGCTGAGCTGGGAATATTTGGGAGAGCTGAGGGCTGGAAATGTCCCCGTCTCTCCATCTCTCCCTGCTTTGGGAAGTGGGAACGGGACCGTGACCCCTTTTCCAGTGTAGATCCCCCTGGAAAACCTGGAGGAGCCCCCCAAGGCTCTTCCATTGCCTCTGGACATGGATTGGGAWAAATCACCTGGAGCTGAAAAATATGGAGCCCACATTCCAGGATGAAGGAATGAAGCCCTCCTGGATCCCAACCCATCCATGGGGCCGAGCTGGGAATATTTGGGAGAGCTGAGGGCRCTGGGAATGTCCCCATCTCTCCATTTCTCCCTGTTTTGGRAAYTGGGAATGGGACCATAATCCCTTTTCCAGTGTAGATCCCTCTGGATAACCTGGAGGAGCCCCCCAAGGTTGGACATTCCATTCCGTGGCCTCTGGACATGGATCGGGATGAATCACCCAGCCCCAAAAAATATGGATTTGGGATGAAGGGATGCCGGAGCACCCCTGGATCCCAACCCATCCATGGGGCCGAGCTGGGAATATTTGGGAGAGCTGAGGGCACTGGGAATGTCCCCATCTCTCCATTTCTCCCTGTTTTGGRAACTGGGAATGGGACCATAATCCCTTTTCCAGTGTAGATCCCTCTGGATAACCTGGAGGAGCCCCCCAAGGTTGGACATTCCATTCCGTGGCCTCTGGACATGGATCGGGATGAATCACCCAGCCCCAAAAAATATGGATTTGGGATGAAGGGATGCCGGAGCACCCCTGGATCCCAACCCATCCATGGGGCAGAGCTGGGAATATTTGGGAGAACTGAAGGGGCTGGATCTGCCCAAGCCCCTCCAGATCCCAACCCAGCCTCCTGCTGAATTCCCACAAAATTCCGGAGCCACCGCGCTCATTTCGAGGGTGACCCCGCTCATGCYGAGGGGGGATTGAAGCCCCCCAGAGATCCCAGAATTCCCGGAGCTGCAGCGGGATTGGGAATGGGGTCCCACCTTCGTAGGTGTAGGTCGGCTTGTTCAGGGGATCCGACAGGAAACAGGAGCAGAACAGGGAGACGAGGGGCAGCTCCTTCATCTTCTCCTTGTAGGCTGGGAAGAGACGTTGGGATCGGGATCAGAGCGGGATCCATGTGACAGGGAAAGGGTGGGATTGGGAGAAAAGGGATGGGGGGACTCCACGTGACAGGGAAGAGTTTGGGACTGGGGTCAGAGGGATGGGAGCGCTCCACATTCCGGGGAAGTAGTGGGATCAGGATCAGAGGGATGGGAGGGCTCCGTGTGGAAGGGAAGTGGTGGGTTTGGGATCAGAGGGATGAGGGGGCTGCCACATGTCAGGAAAGGTTTGGGATTGGGATCAGAGGTGTGGGGGGGGCTCCACATGTCAGGAAAGGGGTGGGATTGGGGAAAGAGGGATGGAGGGGGGGCTCCATGTGCCAGGAAAGGGGTGGGATTGGGATCAGAGGGATGGGGAGGCTCCAAGTGCCAGG
>RAHM01001061.1:0-22028 GCA_003713295.1 Parotia lawesii | reverse complement strand
CAATGGCACACGACTGTTCTTCGGCCATAAGGACAAACTAGTTGATTTTGCCAATTGCAGCAATTTGTGACTGGGCAGATGGTAAGCAATCTGCCCTAAAAAGTTTTGCAATGCACTCTGTCAAGGAGCACTGTTTGCAAAACACCATTCAAAATACTCTTGTTGAACGGGAAGTATGATTTTTACAGGGTCTTTGGCCATCAATTGCAGGCATCTCTGCCAGCATTTGATAATCAGTTGGGCAATTAGTACAAACAGCGCAGGTGCCGTTTTCTTAGGTTGGTGAGGCAGAAAGACCCATTCCAAAACCTGCAAGTGATCAGGCCATTGTACATTCCACTGTCCAATGATACCCGTAGGATGGAGATCTGGAATGACAACAAAAACAATGACATCAATGGAAGGATCCACTCGATATACTTGATGGGTGGAAACAGCATGTTGAACCTCGTCTAATGCTTGTCACACTTCAGGAGTCAAGGTTCGTGGTGAATTTAAATCTGGGTCTCCTTTCAATGTATCAAGCAATAGAGACAATTGTGCTGTGGTCAGCCCTAAATAAGGGCGTAACTAATTGATGGTACCTAACAATTTCTGCGCATCAGAGTTGTAATTGAATTTTGGAATTGCACATCTTGGTGTTGCATGGTTCGTTCAAGAATCTTGACTCCTAAATATTTCCAAGGAGGGTGTTGCTGCACCTTCTCTGGGGCCACTTGCAACCTGTATGACTGCAATGCAGCAAGCACTTGAGGCTGAATCCTCAGCAGCTCCTCCTTGGCTGATGTTGCTACCAATATATCATCCATATAGTGATAGCAATATGCATCAGGAAACTGTTTGTGAACAATAGACAAGGCTTGTGCCACATACCATTGACAAATGGTCGGGCTGTTTTTCATACCTTGAGGCAATACCTTCCACTGATATTGTTTCACAGGTTCAGCATTATTAATTGAGGGCACTTTGAAAGCAAACTTCAGTACATCTCTAGGATGTAAAGGAATGGTGAAAAAATAGTCCTTCAAATCAATAATCAAAATGTCCCATCCTGTAGGTATCATTGTGGGCGAAGGCATCCCAGGTTTCAACGCATCCATACTCTCCATTACAGCATTAATTCGATGGAGGTCATGGAGCAATCTCCATCTCCCTGATCTCTTTTTGATCACAAAGACAGGTGTATTCCAGGGACTTGTAGATGCTTCAATGTGTCCCTGCTGTAATTATTCTTGAACCAATTTTTGAAGGGCGGCTAATTTCTCTTTTGATAGGGGCCACTGGTTTTCCCAGATAGGCCATTCTGTGAACCACTGCAAAGGCAGCATAGGGTACTGCGCGCCCTTCCACACAGTAGCCCCCATCAAAACTCTGTGCCAATTCTCACCCCCCAGGCTGCCAACACATCCCTTCCCCAGAAATTCAAAGGTGCTGAGGTAACATAAGGTCTAATTGTGGCTATTTGCCCTTCCTCATTTTTGATCAACACAGGTTGCTTACTTAAATAAMTTTGAGCTGTTCCCCCCAACCCTGCAATGGCCGACCCTGCAGACGTTAAAGGCCACGTAGGAGGCCACGCAGAGAAGGAAATGATAGACAYGTTAGCACCAGTGTCAATCAAACATTGGAGTCAGATGTGTGACGGACTGGCTTCAGGCAGAGTCAGGGTACAGGTCATGTGTGGCCTTCGTCCGGAAATATCTTTGGCCCAAAAGACCTGTGGCACCCCAGTGGATCCAAAACCTCCATCTCTACAAATCCGTTGATCTGTTCTGGGAACACATGACTTAAAAGGTACAAGTTGAGTAATGCAAGTCTTTTCTGGAACAGCAACAGGGGGTGTAGGAGTGGAAACCATAGCACAAATTTGGCCCGTATAATTGGCATCAATAATTCCAGGGTGCACAAATATTCCCTATAAAGTGGCACTAGATCTCCCCACAAGCAATGCACTCAGTCCCTGGCCCAAAGGCCCACACACATCCAAGGGAACTTTTTACACCTGGTAAGAGCCCAAAGTTACTGCTGTTGTGGTGGAAACATCCACGCCAGCTGCTCCCTTGGTGCTCCCACTAAGTTGGTTGAATAAGCCTGTGTCGGGAACATTCCCTGAGGAAGTGCTTGTGTCTGCGCGCCCTTCCCCTTCGTGCTCCTTTTCCCGTTTCCTGACTCTTTCAGAGGCTGACTATTAACATGATACTTAGATCTGCATTGTTTTGCATAATGACCAGGCTTTCCGCAATGGTTACATGAAAAACCCCCTTCTGCTTTTGTCCTGTCTGCCTCTGTTTGCAATCAGCCTTTAAGTGTCCCTGCTGCCTACTTGTAAAACATTTCTGGGGTGGCCGCAAAACGGTGGCCAAAACGGACATTTTGTGTTCCATTGACCCAATTTTAGAACATGCTGTGACCATATCAGCTAGGGTGGGATCCCCTGGTAGTGCTTCAATAATTTTCTTACAATCTTCATTTGCATTGTCTTTGGCCAATTGTTTGCGGAGGAGTTGCCATAAGTTTTCATCCTCCACTTGCTTCTTGAGTGCTGCAGCAACCTTTTCCACAAATTGCGAAAAAGGTTCCTTCACTCCTTGCTGTATTGTAACATATCTTGGTTTTGGGGATGCCAGCTCCGTTGTTTTTATCCATGCTGTCATGCCAATTCACTGACACTGTTCCAACACAAGGGGATCCCACTGAGCCTGCATCTGAGGGTTAGCAAACATCTGAGAGCCCATTAAAGCATCCATTCCCACAGCATGTCGCGGGTCTTGCTGGGGAAGTTGCATATTTTCCAATGCGGCTCTCTCAGCAAGTTGCCTCCAAGTGTTTTGAAAAACATTAAACTGCACCGGTTGAAATATCACTTGGGCCAAGTGGGAAACATCATAAGGCGCAAGGAGATAGGTATTAATAACCCGAATCACCTGCATTACCTCTGAAAAATTTATTCCGTACTTAGCCACCTTCGCTTGTAAATCTTGTGCAACCTTCCATGCAATAACATGGTGGTCATCATTCTGGCCTGAATTCGGGGCTGCCTTGAAAACCGGGTATACCATCTGTTCACCCACCCCTCCGGCCGCCCTTTCGACAGTTAATTCATCACCGGATCTAGGCATTCCTATTTTCTCAATCAAATCCCAGTCCCCAACCTCCACAGCCTTTCGTCTGACACGATCTCAACATTGAAGAGGCTGTCTGGGTTGTACAGTCACCTGACAAGGGGTAATGTCCAAGGTTGTCCTGGTTTCAATCTATTCAAGGGGCGGCGGTTACAACATGTCCGTCCCTGCTGACACTCATCTCTTGCAACCACAACAGATTCCTCTGTGTCACTCTCGCTCTCAGTGCTACAAGGCAACGGGGGGTAAAGCCCCTTTCCCAGCAGCTTACGATCGTCACCCAGGTCCAGAGGATATGGGGATGGCAGAGCAGAGGGCACTTGCGATCTTTCAGTGACAGCTCAGCCAGCTGCTCAGCTGGGGAGGGGTACATGGGTTTAACATAGTGTCTTGGAGACAGGTACGAGGAGGACCCACCAGGATTCTTTTCTACTTCTGCTTTAACAATGTTGGGTGTACTGATCAGCCCACCAGAGCAGGCACCCAGGGTCTCCCCCACCTCCACTTCACCCATCGGCATGTCCCCCTCCGTGTCAGCCACTGGCTCCGCAACTTCTGCCAACTCCCTGTCCCGATGGTCCTGTTCATTTTTCCACTCCTTCAAAGTTTCATACAGTAGCCGCCAGGTGGGAGCTAAGCCCGTGGCATTTTTATCTCCTTTGGAGATCACATCCCAAAGTTTCTCTGTCGGCGATTGAATCTCAGATCCAGACCGGCAGGGAATCTGAATCGTTTATTCAAAGGAGCGAGTTAGTTTTATACACTTTTCCAAGGCACAGTGTTTCCTTATATGGCGTGACCTATCTTGTGTTGCCACATCAGCAACATGCTTTCTAAATGTCCTTGTATGGGGTGATCACTCGCTGTTCACTCGTCTGTCAGCTCCCAGCAGGCTCCTCTCTGTAGGGGTCTGCCGTGTGACACCTCCTCCCCCCAGGGTCTGGTGGAGATAAACCTCTGTGTGCTGCCATGTACTCCTTTGTTCTGCCATGTACCCTCTGCAGGCAGGTTTTACAGCTCACAACCCAATTCTATCTTATAATTCCCCATATTTCTCCCCCACTGCCTTCCACGCAGTCAGACTGAATGCTACACTGGCATCCCTGGGGAAGTCCTGAGATCGTGCCCACAGCAATAGGCTTTGAAGGGCAAAGTCTGTTGTGGGAGCCAGTGAACATGCCTTTGTGTTCGGGTGATCGGAGTGGGCTCCCCCTGGGGTTCACTGCCCTTTGATATGATGCGTCCTGGTTTGAATCCCCCAGTTGGCTTTCAGCCTCGTCACTCCCCTGGGGCTCTCCCACTGGTCCCTGCTCCCTGATCCCGCCTTTGCCCAGCCCCAGGAAAAACCCTTGGTGCCCCGTTGTCCTCTGAATTTGCTTGCCTGCCCAACGAGGGTGAAGATGTAATAAACTCTCGGAATGAAGGAAAAGCAAATTCCCTTCCCGCCTCTTTGCTACTGACTTAATACTGAACTTGCCTGTGCATTCATGGAGCCAGGCAAGGACGGTATTAGTCTGTGGTTTCAACACCCTTCACCTTTAGAAGCAACTTCCAAGTTGACACTACAGTCTTTTCCTAATTCAATAAATTGTTTCCCATCTTAAATAATTCCCGGTGGCTCACCTCAATATAGTGTCTGAATCAGGTCTGGACCAATAGCAGAACTCCTTTGCTCTCTTGCTACACTGGGTTCCATCTCCGCGGCACGTCACCTTACCGCTTCCTGTGGTAATATCACATCGGGGTCACCAGATGTCGTTGTTGAGATGGACACGACACAAACGAACCCCACCAACAACTCCAGGCAAAAGGCTGTTTATTCTAAAAAGCCAGTGTCATTTATACACTTTTGTATGTTTATCATTCATGTTACTTATCCAGTAACTACTTGCTTAACTACTACAGTAGATTCATTGGCTATTATTTAACTATAACATACTATTATTGGTTACCTATGGCATACACATTCTAAGTATTCAGAAAAACAGCAAGTGCAGCCTTGTTGCTGTTTTCTCTTTCTGTTGTTTAGGTTTCTTGCTTCTGTTGACACTAAGTTTCTCATGGGTACAAACAGATTGTGCTAAGATCGATGTCGGAATCAGACAGCTTGCTGACATGCTGTTAATTCCCACAGGAGATGGTGGCAAAGGCTTTGCTGAAGTCCAGGTAGACAATATCCGCAGCCTTCCCTGCATCCAGCAGGTGGGTCACCTGGTCATAAAAGGAGATCAGGTTGGCCAGGCAGGACCTGCCCCTCCTAAAGCCATGCTGGCTGGGTCTGATCCCCCGGCCATCCTGTAGGTGCTGTGTGATGGCACTCAAGGTGATCTGTTCCATAACCTTGCCAGGCACCGAGGTCAGGCTGACAGGCCTGGAGTTTCCCGGATCCTCCTTCCAGCCCTTCTTGTGGATGGAGTCACACTGGCACCTCCAGTTGTCTGGGACCTCCCCAGTGAGCCAGGACTGACAGTAAATGATGGAGAGCAGCTTCGCAAGCTCATCTGCCAGCTCCTTCATCACCCTAGGATGGACCCCATCTGGTCCGATAGACTTGTGAGCATCTAAGTGGCTCAGCAGGTCTCTGACTGCTTCCTTCTGAATTATAAGGGGGCTATTTTGCTCTCTGACCCCATCCACCAACTCAGGTCAGTTGTCCTGAGGATGACCTGTCTTACTGATGAAAACTGAGGCAAAGAAGGTGTTAAGTACTTCTGCCTTTTCCTCATCTTTTGTTACTAAATTCCCCCCCTCATCTAATAGAGAATGGAGGTTGTCCTTGCTCCTCCTTTTGCCATTAATGTATTTATAAAAATATTTTTTATTATTCTTCACATAAGTGGCCAGATTTAGTTCTAGTTGGGCTTTTGCCTCCCTAGTTTTTTTCCTACATGACCGAGCCACATCCCTAAACATTTCCTGAGCTACCTGCTCCTCTTTCCAAAGGTGATACATTCTCTTTTTCTCCCTTAGTTCCTTCAGAAGTTCCTTGCTGATCCAGGCCAGTCATCTTCCCTGACAGCTCGTCTTTTGGCACATAGGGACAGCCCGCTACTGCGCCTTCAAGATTTCTTTCTCGAAGCACATCTAGCCTTCCTGGACCCCTTTGTTTTTAAGGGCTGCTTCCCAAGGAACTTGCCAAATCAGCTTCTTGAAAAGGCTGAAGTCTGCCCTCCAGAAGTCCAGAGTGGAAGTTTTGTTGGTGCCTCTCCTTGTTTCACCAATTACTGAGAATGCTATTATTTCATCATCACTGTATCCCAAATGGCCCCCAACCATCACATCTCCCACCAACCCTTCTCTGTTCGTAAACAGCAGGTCTAGCAGAGCCTCACCCCTGGGAGGCTCACTCACTGAGACAAAAATCTGTCCTCCATACACTCTAAGAACCTCCTAGACTGCCTCTTCTCTGCTGTTGGGAGTTGCCAGCAGACATCTGGCAGGTTAAAGTCTTCTACAAGAACAAGGGCTGGCAATCTTGAAACATTTTCCAGCTGTTTCTAGAATAGTTCCTCCACCTCTTCATCCTGGTTGGGTGGTCTATAACAGACTCCCACCAGGATGTCRGCCTTGTTGGCCTTCCCCTTGATTCTTACCCATACACACTTGACCTTATCATCATTAGTCTCAATTTCCACAGAGCTGAGATCCTCCCTAGTATACAGAGCCACCCTTCCACCTCTTCTTCATCTCCTGTTTCTTCTGAAGAGCTTGTAGCCATCCACAGCAGTGCTCCAGTCATTCGAGTCATCCCACCACGTTTCTGTGATGGCGACTACAGCACAGCTTTGCTGCTGTATCATGGCTTCCAGGTCCTCTTGTTTGTTACCCATGCTGCTTGCATTTGTGTACATGAACTTCAGCAGGGCTGCTGATTTCACTCCTGATTCTGGCTTACCAGCCTTGCTCTCATCTCTGGAGAGCCTGGTTTTATCCCCTTCCCCTTCAAACCTAGTTTAAAGCCCTCTCAATCAGCCCTGCGAATTCATGGGCTAGAGTCCTTTTGCCCTTGTTAGATAGATGAAGCCCATCTGGCTCTAGCAGGACTGGTGGCATAAATGTTGCCCCATGATCAAAAAACCCAAAATTCCACTGAGGGCACCAGCACTTAAACCATTTATTGATAATGTGGGTTTTCCTGTTTCTTTCATCATTCATCCCTGCTACCGAAGGAACTGAGCAGAACACCATTTGCACTCCTGCCCCATCAACCAATCGAGCCAGAGCCTTGAAGTCATTTTAATTTCCCTGGTACCTTATTAACCTCATCACTGCCAGCCTGGATGACCAGCAGTGGGTAATAAATAGAGGGATGAATTACTTCAGGGAGTCTCTTAGTGATATTCCATACCCAGGCCTCAGAGAGGCAGCAGACTTCCCTGTGGGATGGGTCTGGTCGACACACAGGGCTCTCTGTTCCCCTCAGACGGGAGTCACCCACTACAACCCTACTTTTTCTTAATACTTGAGGCTGTGATCTATCTGACAGACGAAGTGCAGCTGGGAGACTCTCCATGCAGAGGCTTTCGGCGGCCATCCTGCCCTTAATGAGAGCCCCATGTAGATAGCAACTTGTTACTTGTTTATCTTAACTTTGATAAAGGCCTTTTGTTCTCCCGGGAAGATGCATACCAGGGAAATGACCACAGCTATAAGCACCAGGTGTGAATGTTTTTCCTTTATCTCCCAGAATGCTGGGAGATGGCATGTTTGTGKGAGTGGCTGATAARGGGCAGAAAAGTCTGCYCTGCCAGGTGTTTGGKGSTGTAGCTGTTTTGTCTTTCCCTCTGCACATTCCCAAAAMTTTCTTAAAACTTTCCCATGGTAGAAACATATAAATACTGAAGTGTGTGTAATAAAGATAGATCCTGCTAGAAGAAGCAGTGGTCTCTGGTTTTTTCCCAAGCTGCTGCAAAATCGTGCCCGAACAGGGACACAATCAGTGAATCTCCGGTAGCAGCCGCCACGTTCGAACTCAGCTGTGTTTGGAGGGGACCCCGATCTTTCGTCTCTACTTGCTGGACAGGTAACACGCGAACGCAAAACTATGGGACAGGCTACGTCCCATGAGCAAAAGCTTTATTTAGAGATTTTACAGAGAATTTTGAAAGAACAAGGATTTAACACCCCGACATCTAAGTTAGCTGCTTTATTAGTTGCGGGAGAACAGGACTGTTGAACATCGAATTAATGTAATTTTGCAAAAGCTGTTTATTGTTTACATTACACTATACTTATGCATTTTTGCAGCTGTTGTTCATGCGATTACGCACTACGTGATTGGTCTTTTTATGCTGTCTACGSTCTCTGCATGCACTTTTCGGAAAACTTGATTGGTTTTAGTTTAGGATGGTACAGTCCTTTTTTGTTTGCTTTTTTTTGCTGTCTTGTTATTCTGTTTTTCCAACGTTTTCTTTCTTAATTTAGCACTGCTTACATGCCAGTAGCTTTGACGAATTCTTGAGGGCTCTGATAAGGGTAACTGAAGATAACTTGGCTGGGGCACCCTGACAGGATTCGAGTGCCTTACAACAATTAGTATAGTTGAATAACAACTGTAACACATCCCCCSCTCCGTGGTTCCTACAGTGCTACGGTGTGGGAAAAGGTGGGAATGGAGTTAGAGGCACAGAAAGAGCAAGGGCAGCCGGTCACGGACGATATGTTAATCACATGGAAAACTGTATTTACCACTTTGAAAATTTTGCAGCCTGCCGAGCAAGTCCGTGAACGCCCTGCCACAAATGCTTTAAATATGGAGGCTGCTGTGAATGTTAGCAATGTCTCTGCAGAAGCGCCTGCAGAATCTGGAGATGGGCATTCTCAGGAATTTGGCAAGTTTTTGATCCTAGTTTTATTGATCCTAAGAAAAAGTGTGATCCCTGCCCTCCTGTAGCTCCTGTAAAACATTTGGCTGCGGCGTTCCCTGCTGCAGCTCAAATGTCACCTAATTCCTATTTTCCCCCCACCAACCCCCCAACTGAATTGATGCTGCAGTCTCATGCACCGCAGACATTAATGCAAAAATTCAGACATGAAGCCCTAAGAAGAGATGTTTCTACCTTTTTTGGCCATGCCTGTTGCTTATCGGCCTGGGCAACCCCCTGAGTATGAACAACCTCCATTTGAATTAGTAAAAGAAGTTCGTAAAGCTGTCCGAGACTATGGGCTGCGATCTCAGTATACTATGGGGCTGATCGAAGCTATTGATCAAGGGTACACAATGACTCCGACCGATTGGCAAATGCTTTTTAAACTTATACTAACATCAGCACAATATTCAGTGCGGCTGGCGGAATGGACAGAGCTTGCTACTGTACAAGTTATGAATAACCTTGCAAATTTACAGGCGGGCAGTCTCGATGAACTGTTAGGACAAGGCGCACATGCTGCCCCTGCGGCCCAAGCTGCTCTAAATCGCGCAGTGCTGCGGCAAAGTTCCAACTTAGCTTTAAAGGCTCTTAAAAGAGACCCAGAAGTCGGATGGAAAGAATCTTCCTTTTCATCCATTCAGCAGGGGCCCAAGAAATGTACATAACGTTCATGGATAAGTTGCAAACAGCGATTAACAGGCAAATTGACAATGAAGAAGCAGCAGCCGCGTTTTTATTACAACTCGCCTTTGAACATGCAAATGCGGATTGTCAGAAAGTGCTGCTCCCTCTAAGAAATGAGTGTGCTAATTTAGCGGCTTACATCAAAGCCTGCCAGAATGTGGGGACAGAGGAACACCGCGCATCCATTTTAGCTGCTGCCTTACAGAGAGGCCCTAATGCAGAAAAGAAAACTGCCCCCCGGTGCTTTAATTGACAACAAGAAGGGCATTTACAAAGAAATTGTCCCACGCAAAAGAAGGGAAAAAACAGCTCCCGCCCTTCCTCACCCGCCTCCTTGTGTCCGTGGTGTAAAAAGGGGTACCACTGGAGCGAAGCATGCAAGTCAAAATTTGACAGGGATGGTAACCACTTCACCCCCGAGCAGGGAAACAGGAGGAGGGGCATGCGTCCCGGTGCCCCTTAAACCAACAAGGTCTTTCCAAGCCCAGGGGTCTCTATCTCCTCCCTCCTCGCCAGCACCCACAGGAGTGCAGGTCTGGACCTACCCCTCTCAGACGATGTTCTGATTACAGATTTGACTATTCATGTGCTGAATACAGGGGTTTATGGACCTTTACCTGAAGGATTGTTTGGGCTTTTAATTGGCAGATCATCCACCACAAAGAGTGGTCTCATAATACACGTCGGTGTGATTGATTCGGACTCTTTAGAGTAATTAAAGTGATGGTTTCAGCTAACACCCCGCCTTGTTTTGTCTCAAAAACCGAGAAAATTGCGCAGTTGTTATTGCTTTCCTTTTTCGTTCCGGCAGCAAAGGATGCCGGCCAAGGCACCGATGGGTTTGGCAGCACTGATGTCGTTCACGTTCACTGGCTCCAGCAAATTACAAATGAAAAGCCCTTGCTAACTTTACAACTAAATGACAAATCTTTTACAGGTTTACTAGACACCGATGCAGATGTTCTCATCATTTTGGGGTCCTCACAGCCCTCACAGTGGCCTCTTACAGCAGCAGATGCTGTAGTGGAGGGCATTGGAGGCGATAAAGCTCCTAAACAAAGCGCACTCACTCTTACCGTTACAGGGCTGAACGGATGCCAAGCGACTTTACAACCGTTTGTTTTGCCTTCTCAGTTTACACTGTGGCGTCGTGATTTGCTTTCTCAGTGGAATATTACTCTTGCAGCAAATGCAGCAAATTTAGCAAAAAGGTCACTGATGTAAACCCCTTGCTCAAACTGCGGCAGAAAACAGAAACCCCCATTTGGGTTGGTCAGTGGCCTTTGAAAGGGGAAAAATTAACACAGGCTGAAAAGCTTGTCGATGAACAGTTAAAATTAGGGCACATTGTACCTTCCACATCTCCCTGGAATACTCTCATATTTGTGATACCAAAAAAATCAGGGAAGTGGTGACTGCTGCAAGATCTCAGAGCAATAAATCAGGCAACAGAACCTATGGGTGCCTTACAACCAGGGCTACCCTCTCCTTCAATGATCCCCTGGGACTGCCAATTGTTGTAATCGATCTTAAAGATTGCTTTTTTACGATCATCTGCATCCAGATGATTGCTATCGCTTTGCTTTTTCTGTACCCAGTGTAAACCGTGCAGCGCCTATGAAAAGGTATCATTGGGTTGTTTTGCCACAAAGCATGAAAAACAGTCCAACAATTTGCCAGCTTTTCATAGCCAACACCTTAGAGCCAGTCAGACAGAAGTTTTGCAGTGCTTTGATATACCATTATATGGATGATATTTTAATTGCTTCACAACATCAAACTGAGCTCGACACCATCCGTTCACGTATGGTTCCGAGACTGGAATCTTGCGGCTTGCAAATTGCCCCCGAAAAAGTGCAAAAAATGGCACCGTGGAAATACCTTGGATGGCATGTTAGTGAAAAATCCATCCGTCCACAATCTCTGAAATTGGTGCCTTCTGTAAAAACATTACATGATCTGCAAAAGTTGTTAGGCACCATAAATTGGGTTCGGCGACACTCGGCATCACAAATGAAGAAATGAGCCCTTTGTTTGACTTGCTAAAAGGTGACATGGATTTATTATCTGCCCGATCACTTACAAAAGAGGCACATCTTGCCCTTGAGATAGTTGCTCTTATAATATGGCTCGTTATGTTAAAGATTTACCCATGACTCTTTTTGTAATTAACAGCACTTTTCAACCCTTTGTCATTCTTGGTCAAGTAACCACAGACAGCAAAGATGTTTATTTTTCAGAATGGGTATTCCTCTCCCACACTTCTAAGCGGACAATAACCACAAGTCTAGAAATGTGCCTCGATGCTATTACCAGGGGCCAACAGCGTGCCAGTCAAATATTAGGGCGAGATCCTCATATCATTGTCGTTCCTTTACAGAGACATGAATTTGACTCTTTACTAAGAGACTCAAAAACTTGTGCTGTTTTTTTCGCTGACTTTTTAGGGACGGTTTCATTTCATTTACCGTCTCACAAACTTCTTCAGGCTCTGAATTCCCTCCCGCTGAGTGTTAACTCCTTTGTCGCCTCAGTCCCAATTCCAAACACAGTAACAGTGTTTATAGATGGGTCAGGAAAAACTCACAAAGCTGCAGTGACTTGGCACGATGGAGCCAAGTGGAAAGATCATGTTGTTACACAGGCTGGCTCGGCGCATGTAGTTGAACTCAGAGCTGCTGTGGAAGCATTTCGTCTATTTCCTAACTCACCTTTTAATCTCGTAGCAGATAGTGCACATGTTGCCGGAATACTCCTGCGAATGCCTGATGTTTCTCTGCACTTTGTAAATACTGCTGATATAACCCTGTTGCTTGTTGATTTAATCTCTCTTATTCATTCTCGTCATGCACCATTTTTTGTTATGCATATTTGCTCCCACACTAATTTGCCAGGTCCTCTAGCAGAAGGAAATGCTTGTGCCGATTGCTTAACGGTGGCAGTTACATCTAATCAGACATTTACAACCGCCTCAGAATCCCATGCTTTTTTTCATCAAAACACTACTGCTTTATCTAAAGATTACGGTATGTCAATATCCCAAGCACGCATAATTGTTAACACTTGCCCTGACTGCCAGCGTTTTCCTTCTCCTAGTGCACCTGGTGGAGTAGTATGTAGAGGGCTGGCAGCCTGCCAAGTATGGCAAATTGATGTTACACACATTCCGTCCTTTGGCCAGCAAAAATTTGTTCACTGCTCTGTTGATTTATTTTCAGGCTTTTTAGTTGCCACTGCACACACAGGTGAATCTGCAAAAGATGTCTGTCGTCACCTCTTCCATGCATTTGCAACAATGGGTCGGCCGCAAGATATTCACACTGATAACGGCCCTGCTTATCAATCTATTTCTGTTGCTCTGTTTTTGCAGGCCTGGGGCATTCGCCACTCCTTCGGGATTGCCCACAACCCTTCCTCTCAGGGGGTTGTGGAGCGGATGAATTGCACACTCAAAACTCTTCTTCTTAAACAGAAAAGAGGAAACCCTGGAGTGACACCGCAGGATGAACTGGATTTTGCTTGTTTTACTTTAAACTTCTCAAATCACTCTAATGACCCTTTTGCTCCTACAGCTGCAGAACGTCACTTTAAAAGCCCCAAAGATAGGCTGCAACATCCTAAAGTATTATACAGACAGCTTCCTGATACAACCATCTGGCATGGACCTGCTGATTTATTAACATGGGGTCGAGGATATGCTTGTGTTCTATCCCCATCAGGTCCATTGTGGGTGCCCGCTAAAGCTGTCAAGCTGTACCAGGAGCTAGAAGGACACTCAGCTGAATCGTGTGCTGGAGATAATCAAATTGAAGCTGACCAACCCCTTGACAGGGAAGAAGAGGAAGAGAAGTAACAACATAACATGGAGTGATCTCAAGGCTCTGAATGATGAGGCGTCTAGAATGATGCAGCATGTGGGGGCAGAACCTAATGCCACTAACACCTTCTTGGCCTATCTGGCCATTGTATTGGCTAACACGGAAGTAAGGCCTTTGCTTTACGTGTTGCTATTTAGGTTCTGTGTCATGGGTGTCAGTGCACAAATCTACTGGGCTCATGTTCATGACCCTCCTGTGTTTTGCCCCGTAACCTGGTGGGACCCGGAGGTTCCTGTTTCTAATAACAACTCTGAAATACTAGGAGGGGCATGGATCCCTCCGTCTGGGTCATTAACCAATGGGACAGATTGGCTATCAGTTGAAGGAAATCAAACCTTTGTAGCAGACTCCTATCCCCTATGCTTAACTACTCTCAGTGATAGCAATTGCACCCCTTTCACATTACACATGCATCTGATAAAAATTGCTACTGGCAAAAATGTTACCTTACGAGCAATTGAACTTCCAGGGGTTGACATGTCACATAACCCTATAAACACCTCCACGGTTCCGGGTAATATTCCCATATGTCAGCCTAAAGCTGTCTCACCCTCAGTGCGTATTTCATGGTCCCCGTGCAGGATGAAAAACTCTGAGCAACATCAGATATAACCCCTTAATAGCTCAGTGTCAGAGTGGGGCCTGCAAGGTCATTTTATCTGTAACAATGTTGATGCCTTAGGCTTTAACTTTTATATTTTTCAAATCCTGTACTGCCTAGTGTGTAACTGAAGTTTCTTGTAGCCTGTTAATTTCTGCTCTCTCGTACTAGGCAGACATAACAAAGCCTCTCCAGGCCTGCTCTTCAAGGACACCCAGACCGTCCTAGGCCCAAAAAGTATAAACGAAAAGCCTTTGAGAGGGGGGCAAGCTGAGGGGAATTACATCATTAAACTGAAGCTTTAATTGGAGAATTAACCCTGATATGCAAATGAACCAAATCTATAAAAGTGTGAAGAACTCGTGACCTGTCGTCCATCTCGGGGACCATCTTGGCAATAGCCTCTGGCTCCCCAGGGGGTACCTTTGAAGGCCTTTCAAATAAATACCTACCTTATTCCCTTACTCCTGTCTAGTCTCTGTTTCTAGGAGGCCTCCTAAGGCATCAATGTCAGATTTGGTGTAAATGGCTCCTGCCCAGGACTCATTAGCTGGAGGCATGGAGGACTCTCGGGGTCTGTCACACAGATCCATGATGCCAGTGATGAGTCCTCCCCTCACACAGCCCATTGGCAATTAATGCTCCCCTTCCGACCTCCACGACTATGGGCTCTGCGTTATGCTCAGAAGTCATCTACCTACTGGATGAATGCCACCTATATCAGAACTCTTGATACCATGATCTGCACAACACATCCCTATGCATTCTTGTTAACAACAAACTTGACAGTTGAACCTTGCAGTCAATACTGTTGCATTACAGCCATTAACCCGATGTACGCTTCCTGCATCACCCCTGAAAATATAACTGAGAGGAATTTTACTTATCTCTTACCCATACGTTGGCATGCAGAAGTATGGATCCCTGTGAATCTTACATGGGAATGGGAAAGAGAGTTAGGAATCGTGTACCTAATATGCTTGTTTTCAAAGGAGTCCCAATGAACTAAGAGATTCATTTCCTGGGTTATTGTTTTTATCATATCTGCCATTATTATTCTAGCTTTATCTACTGTTGCTACTACTTCCTTAACATAACAGAATCCGTGAAAACAGCCCATGAAGTTAGTTCTGTAATGAGTAATTTCACAGAGGAGTTACAAACGCAAACAGTAATTGATCAGCAAATACTGGSACRYTTAGATGYCCTTGAGGCTGCCGTGCTATGGGTGGGAGAAAAACAAGATGCCCTAAATACACGTTTGCGCCTTCACTGTGACTGGCAACACACTGATGCTAACGTGCGCAACCCCCGTAGAATGGAACTGCTCTGAAACTTCCTGGGATGAAGTGAAGGCCCATTTAAAAGGGGCATTTTCTGTAAATATAGACAAAAACATAAACGCGTTAAGAGAGAGCATTAGAAAACAATCTCAAAGGCTTCAAACCTTCAGAGGTTTGTCTTCACAGAGCCTCTATGACACACTTGCTAACAGCTTTACCTGGCTCAACCCAAAAACATGGTTTAAGGGATTGAATTTGCACATATGGCTATTTGGTGCTTTGGGGATGGGTCTCTTTCTCACTCCGGTTACAGGACTTCTTTGCCTCTGGAGATTGCTCCGAGTCGGCAAAAAGGCACAAGCAAACGTGATGGCTGCATTTGTGATCGATTCCTCCTCAAATAGAAAAGGGAGAGATGCAGAGGCCTGCAGCAGCCATCCTGCCCTTAATGAGAGCCCCGTGTAGATAGCATTATCTTAACTTTGATAAAGGCCTTCTGTTCTCCCGGGAAGATGTATACCAGGGAAATGACCACAGCTATAAGCACCAGGTGTGAATGTTTTTCCTTTATCTCCCAGAATGCTGGGAGATGGCATGTTTGTGGGAGTGGCTGATAAGGGGCAGAAAAGTCTGCCCTGCCAGGTGTTTGGGGCTGTAGCTGTTTTGTCTTTCCCTCTGCACATTCCCAAAACTTTCTTAAAACTTTCCCATGGTAGAAACATATAAATACTGAAGTGTGTGTAATAAAGATAGATCCTGCTCGAAGAAGCAGTGATCTCTGTTTGTTTTTTTCCAAGCTGCTGCAAAATCCAGACAGCTTTTTTTCTTTACTGTCATCTCAGGCATCTCACGCCTGACTCTCTGGATCCAGGGCCCCATACCTATCCTGTAAGGCCACCTGGGAAGGTGACAGGGGTTGCAAGGGAGTTTTATTACTTCCCAAGAAGGGACCCATTTCCATTCCCCCCCATCTACTAGGTCTTCTCCTTCTACATGAGGGTAAGGGGGAAGGGGGGGCTCCTCTGACTCCTGATCTTCTCTCAGGGTTTGAAGGGTATAACTCCACCAGTCCATTTTTTTTTCACTTTCCCTAATACTCCTTAGCCTATCCACTTTTCCCTTAAGCTCCGCCACCAGACAGAGCAGATCATTCACCTGCTCACACCACACACAGGTCTCCTTTGCACTGTCCTCTGGTACTAACACCAGGCTCAGACACTCCCTGGCCAGTGGCCTGGACAGCTTTGTCCTTCTTGGAGGGTTCTGTTTGAGTTATCACACTCTTGCTGGCAGCAACAGCAATGGCTTTTGATCGATTGTAAAGCATTGCTGGAAAAAAAGACACCCCACAAACAGCCAAAAGACCACAGACACCTAACACACAACCCACCACCAGGAAGGTGGCTGCACATTTCCTGCTCATCCTACCCGCATGAAAACTGCTGTGTGAACTCCTGTGCCATGCCCTCACTGCCATGCCATGCCATGCCCCTCTTTGCCCGCCCCTGTTTGTCCACTCCTGTTCACCCCGCTCTGGGTCGCTCAAGCTCTATAGAGCCTTTTTAAATTGCCAGCAAATGGCCCAGAGATCACCCCTTGCTCACCTGAATRGCTCAGGGAAGGCGGTTTGATGACTTTTTCCACTGCTGTGTGCTGCCCGAGGCCCTGCCTGTGCTTGTCAGGAGCCCTCTCAGCTGTGGGGAGCAGGCACAGCTGGCTTGCACTGGCCACTGCAGCCCYGGCTCCCACTCCTGCTTTGGCCTCTTGGGCCTCTCAGGAAGTGTCTGGAGCTGGTCTTGCTCCACAGGAGGAGCAGCTCCTTCTCCTTTCAATCTGAGCTGAGCTAGAGGACCTTAGTTCATGCCATTGCACYTTGCTCGAGTCCTGCCAGGGGTTCATCCCATCCCCTGATGAGCGTGGAAAGCTGAGGCAAGAAACATTCYCTTATCCTTGTGGCACTGCAGATCACTCTTCTACTCTAATCCATGTGCAAGCAATATCCTACACTGATGCTCTCCTTTGATTGAGGAGAAACTTCTCAAAGCTTGAAAATCTCCTTCAGACATTGCCAAGGAGTTAATCCTGACACCCAACCCTAATTCCAGCTGCTCTCAACTCCTGGACCTTTTCCTCAGGCCACCCCCCAGCAATGCAGAGATGGAGGGAGAGGGGGTTCAGCCCCACAGCCTCCTCCTTGGAGCTGCCTGCTGCAGTCCCAGCAGCACTGGAGCAGTGCCTGGCATTTGGTGCCTGCAGGCTGCCGCTCCCTCTGGCAGCAGCCCAAGGAAGGGACATGGCAGGAGGGGAGGGGAGAAGCTGGAGGTGCCCTGAGCCAAGAGGCTGCTGAGTGCACCTGAGTGTGGAGGGGGGAAGGACAAATGAGAGGGGAATGAGGGCACAGAAGGGAAAGGCTCAGAAAAGCAAAGCTTGTGTTTTCTGCTCCTCATGGCCTGACCTGACCATTGCAGGGGATGTCACCCTGGATGCTGACACGGCTCATCCCAGATTGGAAATCTCTGCAGATGGGAGGAGTGTGAGAGATACTGGTGCCATCAGATATTGGCCCATCAGTCCCATCAGTGAGAATAGATTTGATTCCGACCTGATTGTGTTGGCAAAGGAAGGATACACATCTGGGAGACACTACTGAGAAGTTCTTGGTGGGACAAGAAGCAGCTGGGCCTTGGGTATTGCCCAGAAATCTGTGACTCGAAAAGGACCATTGACTCTGTCCCCTGAGAACCATTTCTGTGTCATTGCATGTGCAGATGGGTGAGAGTATTGGGCCTACACAGATCATTGACAAGATTATGGGGCCTACAGAGATCATAGGACTCATCTAAGTGTGAGTGGAAAGTTGCCAAGGACTGTGATTTTCCTGAACATCCCAGCCCAGCAGATGACTTCTTATGATGTCCATAAGGGAGCAGTTCTGTACACTTTCAGCATTGCTGATGGCAGCAGTCAGAAAGGGAAATTCATTCCATTCTTTTCCGCAGGCCCTGCTACTGCAGAGCTTGACACTGAGCCTCTGCTAATAGTGTAGGTTTTTGATGATTATGAATATGTCATTCTGAATTTTAAAGGTCAATAATGTACAGTCAGTGATCAAATCACATTGTAATCAGGCTGCTGCCTAATTTATGTCTCCTGAACAAAGGTAACGAAGGAGAGGACAGATCTGTCAAAATGGCCAGCTCTGAAAGTTTTTACATTATGCATAAGATTAAAAAAAAATTGAGGGAAATTCTATGTGCTTAAGAAAAAAGCAAAATTCTTTCACGGTTGTATGAAAGAAAGCACCGCCTTTTAAATACAAATTTTCCTGAAAACTTACTATCTTTTTCCTGATACTCTGTGATTTCTCATTTTGTTGAGGAGGGACAGTGATAAAGAGACTTAGTGGGCATCTACAACCAGCCAGGGTCACCCTACCACACATCTCAATATGGCTTTGGAATATTTCCAAGGACAGAGATTTCACAGCCTCTTTGGAAAGCTTGTACCTGGGCTTGGTCACCCTCAAAGTAAAAAAAATATTTCCTGTGTTTCAGTCATTCCCATTGCCTTGTGTTCTCTGTAGCACAGAGGGGTTTGGTCACACRGGCAGCAACCCAGCTCAGCCCCATGTCCCTGAACACGTTCCCACTGCTGAGTCTTGGCTGGGCCAGCACCTTCCCACCCATGAGGCTCCATCCTGCATCTCCTTTGTCTCTGGGCATGACATCTCCCCAAGCCCATTTCGGTTGAGTTTGTGGTTCCAGGTGGATGCCTCTGGCTCCCTAAAGCACTTCAGCATCTGCCAGGTCTCMCACTATGACCCAAATGYYCTGAGAGGGTTTGGGAATTGCCCCCTTTGCTCAGAGGTCCGTGGGAGCTGGAGGAAGCAATGGTCCTGCTGCCCTSCCCAGAGCAGCTCTGCCCCTCAGTGCTGCCCGGCTGCTCCACACACCCTTTCCCCTGGGGCCTGCCCTGTGCCCAGCACGGGCCCTGTCCTGCCCTGCTCAGCAGCCCTGCAGTGCTGAGCCCCAAGGCAAAGCCATCCCCAACTCACCCAGCAGCAGCAGCAGCAGCAGGAGGAGGAGGAGGAGGAAGAGGAGGAGGAAGAGGAAGAGGAGGAGGAAGAGGAAGAAGGCCGGGCGAGCAGGAGACAGCCTGGCACATCCCCCCTGGCCCAGCATTGTTTGGGGCWCTGCAGCAACAGCCTCTCCTTGCAGCGTCTGCTCTGGGCTGAGCTCTGCCCAGCGCTTCAAGAGCTGCCTGGCCCGGGGCTTGCAGCACACCTGGGACTGGTCCTGCTGCAGGGCTGGGGCTGGCAGGGCCTTTCCCACACCGAGYGGCTGTGGCCAGCGGGGCCCTGCCTCAGCCCCCACTGCGGCCGCTGCGCCTGCAGAGCCCCCGCTTTCATTTCYGCACCCTGCGAGCCCGGAGCACGAGCCGTGTTTGCCTSTCCCTCTGGGGCAGCCTCCTCCCTGCAAAGCCCTCCTGACCCCTGGCCCCTACGCTGTTCTGCCCTCTTCTCACTGCTGCTCCCAGCTCTTCTGCCAGATGGATCCAAGGGATTCTGCCAGGAAAAACTGGGCATGGGCACAAGTGCATTTGCTGTGGGAGTTGAGAGCTTATTGAAGTGTACTGTAAAAATTAAGGGCTTGTTTTGAGAAGTGTAAAGTGTAAGAGCTTGTCAGCCAAGGCTTTTTGAGTCTAAACTGTGGGATCATTTCCAGAAGTAAGGTGACTGTGCCATAAAGCACAAGAGCTCCCTGATATGTGATGTGGTGTCTTTGTTCAGCCTGATGAGAATTTACAATGAACATCACAACTCTGACCAATGGATCCTGAACCCTTGTCCAGAAGGCTGATGTGAGGGTCACTTTGAAAGGTGTCACTATAACCCAGGAAAGCTTCATCTACTGCCTTCTTGTCATCCACGAGACAGGTGACCTCATTGTAGAAGGATATGGAATTAGTCAGGGAGGACTTTCTCAATGTCATATAATTCCTATATTATAGGAATACAGAGACAAAAACTTCCAGCACAGTATTTCAAGGAAGAAACAGCTGTGAAAAGTGACAAAAAGAAGCAAGTGCAGTGGGAATCCAAGACCAGTTCAATTTCTAGATGTGACCTTTTCAAATACCGGAATTGCTCCCATTTCAAGGTGATTTCTCTAAAGAGCGCCTGTCAAGTCCCAGGGAAACCCTGCCTTCATTCTCCRTACAACCTGTCAAGAAAACTTCAGTCTTCTAGAAAAATGATCCTTGGTCTACAGTCAGAGCCACACCTCAAGTTAATCTTTACTATTTAATTCTTCATTTCAGTTTCCCACTTCAAAGTTTATCTCTTAAAGTGCCGATCAAAGTTCACATTTCATCCATAGATTGAAACGTGGAGATCGTTTCTACCTGACAACAGGTAAAATCCAGCTTTCATTCTAAAATAAAATACACTTTGTGGAAATTAAGCAGGAACCTTGCGTGCCTTAAACGTCTCCATGACATCAAAACTCTTATTTGCACCCAATTGCCTACAGCACCAACATAGAGTGCCAGAAGAGATGATGTGACCTTCAGGTAGCAAAGTGACTTTGGGCACAGACATTCTGCATTTAAACTTCAGAACTGGGTTCTTCTGTTCATTTTCCTCCCCTTCTGTAGGTGGAAATTTCTCTGGCAAGAGGAAAAATGCCTCCCCTGTGTCAGTGCTCACCTTTGCTGACCGAGGCAGGTAAGCAGCTCTCTGTTATTTCTTTCTYTCCTGAACAAGTGGTGAATGTGCTGCTGCTCTCAGGGGGGAAAGGAACCACTCTCTTCCCTTCATCCCAGCTGTGCACACAGGGCCCAGCAAGCTCTTCCCATCCCCCAGGCCTCCTCAGGCAAAGGTGGCAAGAATTGGGGGCATCAGCAGCACAGCTGTTCCCAGGAGGGCTGAGGGAGGAACCGAAAGTGACAGGGAATGGTCATTTGGGGAAAAAGCTGAGATATGGACTGGCCATCTGGATCTGGTGTTTGTTTCCCCAGGGATGGTTCTGCTGCCTTTGGTGTCCAGAGCTGGCTGTGCCGTCCTGGTACAGCGTGGAAGGGGATGCTGCAGAGCAGGAGAGAAGGGTGGAATTCCCCCTCTGGAAAGGGCTGTTGGGCCCAGGGACCCCCTTGGGGCAGGGCCTTGAGGCAAAGTAGGGCTGATGATAACGCTGGAACTTCCTTCTCAGGAAGCAAGGCGGGTTCCAAGTCTGGCTACTTGGAACTCTTTCCCGTTGGAAGCTGCAACAGTGTGAAACTGCCTTGATTTTATGGTAACTCAGGATGATGATAACTCCCAGAGCACCCAGGGGTCAGCAGCCCCTGCAGAAATGTGAATAAGTTTAACATTTCCTGATTGGTACCTTGAATGATTGAGGTTGTCAATTCACCAAACCTCAGGTCATCATGACATTGTCTTTGTTTACCCGTTAAATCATTCCTCTTATAACTCCAGAGCATTCAATGATCTTTTCAGACCTCACAGGTGTTGCAGAGTCAATGTGAACCCAACTCCATTTTCTCCCCTTCTGGTCTAACACCGATTATTGCCCTAATGTTAAACTGTGTCC
>RAHM01000107.1:2484823-2544732 GCA_003713295.1 Parotia lawesii | reverse complement strand
CACACAGTAAAATACACTGAGTTTAATAATAACTGTTTACTATTAATAGCTTTTTCTTTTCACAAAATATAAATAAAAAGCTTTCTATTATATTCTAGATTTAATTTGGTCCAGTGTGGCTGAAAGACTAGAACATCAGTGAAATAGAGATAAAAGACACTCTGAAGGGAATAAAAAACCCTCAGCACTCCCCCSACACTTACTAAAATGTACAAACAAGGGGATATTTCTATCTAGTCCTTAATCCACAGTATCAGAGAAACAGCAACAAACCCTATGATATTACTTTATTCTCTCCTGTCAGAAGCTTTACTCCTGAAGCAAACTGGCTGTAGCAAYTAGATGGATCCTTTTTATCTTGAGAAAGATTTTTTAACTGGCTTCAAGCAAATAGTATTCACACTTTTCCTCTGTTCCCTTGCTCTGCATGGAGCCTTACCCATGGGACACTGTCCTCCATGAATTTCTCCAATGTGAGTAATCCCTACGGGCTGCATTTGTTTATGAACTGCTTCAGCATGAGTCCCCCACAGGGTGACAAGTCCTGCCAGCAAAGCTACTCCATGGTGAGTTCCTCTCTCCACAGGGCCACAGGGCCACAGGTCCTGCCAGGAGCCTGTTCCAGAATGGGTTTCCCACAGGTTCTCAGCCTTCTTTGGGAGTATCCTTCTGCTATGGTGTGGAGTCCTCCAGGGGCTGCAGGTGGTTCTCTGCTCCACTACGCACGTCCACGGGCTGCAGGGGCACAGCTGTCACTCCATGGTATGCGCATCAGGCTGGAGGGAATCTCTACTCTGGTGCCTGGGGAACCTCCTCCCCCTCCTTTCTCACTGATCTTGTCTTTGCAGTGTGGTTTCTCTTATATATTATCAATCTTTTCTCTGTCTCCAGATGCACTATCCCAAAGGCTCCACCACCACCGCTGATGGGCTCATCCTTGATCAACAGCAGGTCTATCTTGGAGTCAACTGGCATTGGCTCTGTTGTACATAAGGGAAGCTTCCAGCAGCTCCTCACAAAAACCAACCTTTGTCTCACCCACTTCCAAAACTTTGCCATGGAAACCCAACAGACTTTCAAGCAGTTTATCTCTTTCTTAACTTTTGTCTATAAAAATAATTTTTAATTGCTTCATTAGAACTGCATAAGAATTATTTTTGGGAAATATTACTAATAGACTCATCTAATCTAGCTAGAAATCTCCTAAAGTTCAGTGGAATAGAATTTTCCACTTTTTTAACTTAACAAAATTCTGATGTGAATGTGCAGATGGGTAAAAYGTGATTTTCATAGATACTAAGAATCTCTTGCTCTCTGATTGGTGATGAATCACACTATGAAGAAGACCTGAAGAATTGCAATTTATAGAGAGTGAAAAAAGGAAAGAAAAGTTAGAAGCAGTATGAATTTAAACACAAGAAATGTTAAACTCTGTAAAAAGAAAAACTCATGTCTTAAAAGTGCATGAATAGCCAAAGGGAAAAATTCAAGYTGTGTCAGAATATGTCCTGTATTCTGTATATTCTTTGAGTAGTCAGACACAGGAATAAGTTAAAGAATAAAGACAGAGRAAAAAAATGTTCTTTTTTGTTTGCTTGCAGCTGTAATACCAGGCATAATAAAGACTTAGTACTAGACAGCCTTAAATGGAGTTCATGAACAGAACATGAACAGAAACAAATTTAATTTATTATTGCAAGTGTCATTTGCTTGGCTTGGTTTTGGTAGTGGGGGTCTGCAGGGGTGGCTTCTGTGAGTAGCTGCTGGAAGCTTTCACCATGTCCAGCAGCAATCCCTGGTGGCTCCAAAGATGGACGTGGCACTGGCCAAGGCTGGGCCAATTAGAACTGGTAGTAAAGCCTCTGTGATAACAAATTTAAGAAGGAAAAAAAAATTGTTTCTCAGTTTTAATCACAGCCAGAGAAGAGCAGAGTGAGGACATGTGAGAGGAACAACTCTGCAGACACCAAGGTCAGTGGAGAAGGAGGGAAAGGAGGTGCTCCAAGCACCAGAGCTGAGATTCCTCTGCAGGCCATGGTGCAGCCCATGGTGAGGCAGCTGTGCCCCTGCAACCCATGGAGGTCCATGGGGATGCAGAGATCCACCTGCAGCCCATGGAGGAGCTCGATGCTGGAGCAGGTGGATGCCTGAGAGGAGGCTGTGACCCTGTGGGACACCCATGGAGACAGGGGCCCTGCTCCCATCCTGGAGTAGCTTGTCCTTGAAGGACTGCACCCTGTAGAAGAGTGGCCCACACTGCAGCAGTCTGAGGGGTACTCTTGCCCGTGGGATGGACTCATGTTGCATCAGTTTTGGGAGAACTRTTGCTTGTGAGATGGACTCACAYTGGAGAAGTTCATGGAGAACTGTCTCCTGTGGGAGGGACCCCCAGTGCATCAGGGGAATGACTCCTCTCCCGAAGCAGCAGGAGAAGCCTCAGGTGATGAACTGACCATAACCCCCATTCCCTGCCTCCTTGAGCTGCTGGGGTAGAAGGTAGAGAGGGAAGGAGGGAGGGGCGGGGGGAAGGTGTTTTCAAGGTTTTATTTTACCTCTCATTATCCTGCTCTGATTTTGTTAGTGTAATAAATTCACTTTTTATCTCTAAGTTGAGCCTGTTTTGCCCATGACAGTATTTGATGAGTGATCTCTCCTAGTCCTTATCTCAACCCATGAATGTTAAATTCATTAATTTTTGTCTCCTCTATCCAGCTGCGGAGGGGAGTTAGAAAGCAGCTTTCATGGGTGCCTGGCATTTGGTCAGCGTCAACCCACAACACTCTATTTCGTTAATATGCAACAAAATATTTCAAGTATCAGATCATGAAAATTATGGAAACTCAAAAGTGGTTTTATAACTACATTCTGACATTTTTCTTTATGTTTACAATTTGCCCAGTGGTTTTTGTTGGTTGTTTTTTTTTTTCTTGTAGTGCTTCAATAAATCAAAGAAACTCTGGCTGAAAGAGTTTTTAGGTAAACAGGAAAGAAAAAAAACCCCAAACAATCTGGAACCAATGTCAGCACAGTGCTGATGATAAGAACAACCTGCTCTTGGCAAAGTTAGATTCATGTTTTTTTCATTGTTTAGAATGATTCATCTAAGTTTTCTAATACTTACGATATCAATTGGATTTTCTTGGGCTGACCTCYTGTATAGAGGTGAACGCTTGCCTACACAGAACAAAATTTCACTTTGACTCTGGTGTCTTAGTATATTTCTTCTAAAGCTGAAAAACTTTTGACCAAATTCATCAAACCAGGTCATAATTTTGGGAGTGTTGCTAACATCATAAGTTTTTCCAAATCTACACAAGGAATATGCAACAAGCAAGGAGACAAGTTGAGCAAAACTACTTTATGGAATAGATGTGCTGCAAAATAGACCCTGCAGGGCTTTTCTTCCTACTACACAGACTGGGGAAAGGGAGTACTAATTCTCTTTTTAATTTTTTGTTTGTTCCTTTGCTTGTTTCTTTTTCTTCATGCCTAGGTTTTCTACCAAAAGAAGCTAGAACTGTAAGGGGACAGTGCACCCAATTTCTTGAGACAACCAAGATGCTTCTGGGGATCTGAAACTGGCATAAGCATTGGCATGGACACAACCTTTTAGATCTTGCCATCATTCCCCTCAAATTTTTCATTATAGTATCCCTCTTACTGTGAGAGAACTTCACTTAAGATGTCCTAGAAAGCCATCTGTAGCATGCAAGTTCCATAATACAAATGGAAAAGCAAGCACATGCACAGCAGTATTTCTGCAATTAATACATATTGCGGGAAATGTCCTTGTAATGGCATTACGGAGTTTAAAGCGTGGAGCAGCGTGATTGGATTTATTTGAGCACTACTCCAAGCATATAGTCTGTAATAGTTGTGTGGCCTGCATATCCTACTGCAGCATATACAACTATCCAGGTGGCACATGCCTTGTTGTAATGAATTGTAATTAATATTGTAATGAAAGATAAGAAATGTCACATTCCGTAGGTGAGTTTGCTTTGCTAGGAGGAAATACCTGGATGTATGTGGCTTACGTGGGGTTTGCRCCATATACAGATGGACCAGTTCAGATAGAAATATTTTATCCTTCAACTTCAAAACATGTCCTCTGCTTATCAGTATCAATTTACAGCTCGAGATTCCTCTTGCTTGTTTGCCTGTTGCAATATAGGAGTAAAATTGGCATCTTTACTGGCAGGCTTTGAAAAATGAAGTGATTATAGTCTTGACAGAGCATTGTGGAAAATTTTGAGCTTTCCATTGTTGATGTGGGAGATTTTGTGCCCTGGGACTACCAAAACAGCATGCTTCAAAAWCAGTCACTTTACTCCAAAATGTACCATCTAACTACACTATAAAGATAGCCCTATTAAACAGAAAATTATGTTCTCAGAAGTACAAGATTTTATACAGAAGCCTTTCAATAACTTATGTATTTTATTACAATCATTTACTTCTAATCATCTTCTTGAAAAGATTTTCAGATACTTTTCTATAAAAAATACATTTTAAAACTTGAAAACAAAAATTCTGTCAGTCATTGTGAATCATATAGTGTAGCTAGTGATGAGATTATATATTTATATGAGTGCAGGAAAGACTTCTAGTGTTTCTTATAAAGAGAGAAAGTTTCTTATAAAGAAGAATGAGGGAAGGAAGATTAGAGATAACATATATAAAGTAATTTTAGATTGCTCTACAGGAAGGACTATCGAAACAGACTGGAAATACTGGGGTTTACATGTTAAGATTGGATATTATATTAATACAGGTTTTGAAATCAATAACTGTTGTGCTGTAAGTCAGAACTAAAAAATATGACTGACAGATGTATGATAATTGAAAAAAAATATACCATTCACTGAACATAAAAGGTTGGGTAYTTTTTTCTTTTCTACGTGACAGATCTACTAGGAAGACTTCTCAGTTTTGGACTTCTCAGTTGTAGTCTTTCCAAACACAGAATACAGGAAAAGTAGAATAGCCTGTTAGCCTGACAGATTACATTTATTTGCTGAAAAAGAAGAAATGTGGAGTGACACTAGCTATTATGTTATGTTGACTGGTTAGATGTATTTTTAGAGACTATTTAGACATTTTGATAAGAGATCTTCAAGTTAGACTGCATCATTACAAGGAATGTATTTTCTGTTCTTTGTGTGTAAACTGGTACAAAACTCTTTCTTGGTAACTTCTAGGACAAGTGAAAATGGCCTCAAGTTGCACCAGTGGAGGTTTAGATTGGACATTAGGAAAAAAAATCACCACTGAAAGAGTTGCCAAGCCCTAGAACAGGCTGCACAGGGAAGTGGTTGAGTCACCATCCCTGGAGGTATGTAAAGATGTTCAGTGGTGGACTTGGCAGTGCTGGGTTAATGGTTGGACTTGACTATGTTAAAGGTCTTTTCCAACATAAATCATTCATGTTTCAATGGTATCATCTGGAAGTATAAGTTATTTGAATAATAGCACTGAGAATTTTATTTTTCTAGAGCTCTCTCAGGAAGGTTGACAGCACCTGCTATGCTATAGATCTGCCAGAGAAAAACGTCAACTCTAACATGGTGCTGCAATAAAAGACTTAGGTAGCCATGGTCCCTGAAGCCCAAGAAGCCAAAAAAGCCAAATTAATTTTGAGATGTCTTCAGACAATGAGAGTTACAATGTCATTAGATTACCTTTAGTAACTATCATTAAAAGAAAACAACAAAACAGTTTGTTAGGTCACATCAGGTTACTGTCATCAATGATCATAATAACACATTTGAATTACCTTGGCCATTATTTTTTAAACAAATCTCCTGYTTTATGAAATAGTCATTTCCTGGATTGATCAATACAGAAAAGATAGGGAAATAAACACCATTTTTTGCATTATCATTGGTCAAATGATTACTGAATTTAAGTGGTATACCAGCTATTAAGGATAATTTAAACTCTATTAACAATTTTTCACTTTATTCAGTTTTGCATTAAAAAATAGTTCAAATATATGTGAGAATTTTAAAGTAACAAAAGATTTGTAATTTCCAAATAATATATAGTTTTATTTTAATAAGAAAGTTGTATCATACTGATATATAATTGCTTTTAATTACCCTTTGAAAGAACATTTTTTGGGAATTATTTTTTTGCAATTGATTTTTTTGCTGATTGGCCTAAAAAGAGGCAATGAAATTTTTCAGTAGTTCTGAAGGTCATCTCTGATCACCTTCCCAAGTCCTTCTAATAATTTCTTTTAAACAGAGTTAGAATGCCTCAACTCACAGAGAACCTGGATATTGGGATTTGTTAAAGAAGTGCGGGGATTAGAGTTATTACCCTACTAGAATATCACTCACACTCCCTTGCTTGCTCTGCTGAGCATTACAATTGGTAGGTCTCAGCCTCTCATCCCAGCAGGGAGATCTCTAGTAGCTAAAGAAGGCTGGTCCCAAAGTTGTGTTGGATTGTGCTTGGATTGTCACTCCTTGGAGATACCAGTCTTGGGTGTTACCAGCCAGAGTCCCCCAGATTCTCCCTCTATTTATCTAGATGTATTTTACCCAATTTCACACACTTCCTCCCCCTCCAGGATCTTTTCTCCAGCCAGTAGCTTCACCACTGTCTTTCTAAGTCTCCTCTTTCCAGGGCCACTTCTTTTTGGTGAACACTTCTCTTAGGCTTTTGTCCCTGGCTTTCCCAATCTATCCAGGCAGTTTTTATGTGCACAGACGCAATGCATGATCAGCTTCCCAAGTGGTGTTTCTGATGCATGTATCTTCACTATTTGGAGGATTCGGAAAAAGATCCCTGATTTGTCATTATTTATATCATTTTTCCTAAACCCAGACTTTGCGAATTTTAAGGCGGGAAAGAAGTCCTGCACCTAGGGAGGAACATCCCTATACACCAATATATGCTGGGTGGCAGTTGTATGGAAAGCAGATTGTCAGAAAAAGACCTAGAGATCCCAGTGAACACTATGTTGAACATGAGCAAGCAAAGTATCCTTGCAGCCAGGAAGACTCATGGGATCCTGGGCTCTGTTAGGAAAAGTGTAGCCACTGGGTTGAAAGAGGTGATCCTTTCCCTATTCTCAGCACAGGTGAGGTGGAGTACTGTGTCCAGTTCTGGGTTCCTCAGTACAAGACAGGCCCAYGGGAGAGAGTCCAACCACCAAGATGATTAAGGCACTACAGCATCTCTCATATGATGGAAGATTGAGAAAGCTGAGACTGTTCAGCCTGGAGAAGAGAAGGCTTGGGGGGAGGACCTTATAAATACTTAGTGGGAGAGTGCAAAGAAGGTAGAGCCAGGCTCTTTTCAGTGGTTTTCGGTGACAGCAAAGGGTATAAACTGAAACACAGGATGTTTCCTCTGAACATCACAAAATACAGTGACAGTGACTGATCTCATACATAGATTAACCAGGGTGGGTGTGGAGTGTCGCTCCTTTGAAGTATTCAAAAGCCATCTGGACATGATCCTGGACAATCAACTCTACATGGTCTTGCTTTAGAAGAGGAGTTGGACAGGATGACCTTCAGAGGTCTTTTCCACCATCACTATTTTGTGGCTCTGTGATTCTTTGACTTTACATAATGGCTTGGTGTCTAAAGGTTAATCTATTTTAATTTGAAAAAGAAAAGGAATGTTGTTGCATTTTCTATCAAAAAGAAAGGAGAATGAAAATACTGCAGAAAACAATTCTGAAGCCTTAAGGACATAAGCAGCAAGGACTTTTTTAAGGTTTGCTCATATTTACAAAGTTTTCAAAAAATTGTCAGATCAACATTTTAAAATAGAAGCCACTGAGATTAAAGGAGAATATTTTAGCTTCCCTAATGTCCAAACTTGTTTCAAGAATCTCAGAAYTTACTTGTAAATTTTTGAAAGAGCTATGTAGCACTAAAAAGAGAGACAGAGTGAGAATATTAGGACTGTTTAAATAATTACATCTGATTCAATTAGACAGTGAAAAGATTTCAAAAATTTACCACTCATGTTGAAAGGAAAACAAATAAATCAAAGATTCATATATACAGCCTTGGAGAGATCAAACTGAAGTGCCTACTCTGAAGCATRTTTCATTATTGACAGACACTGTGCAAAATAGGAGGAAATGAGTGAGGCCCTATGCCTCCAGCATACCTTAGCTGGTATGCTGAAGGTGATGAGGTAGGCTATGAAACTGTAGTTTGAGTTTTAAAATAGACTCTTGACTCTGTGTGACAAATATTACAGATGATCCCTGAACACTGCGTTACTGGCTTAATTAATAATTCTAAGGAGAAATTGTATCCTACAGGCAAAGTCTCTCTGATTGAGAGGCTCCCATGAAATTCAACATTTTGATAATTTGGTGTATTCTAGAAAATAGCATTTTCTTTGGAAAGTTTCCAACTACCTACCTAAAACACACACAGGAGATTTACTTTTTTTATTTGTTCCAGAAAAAAATAAACACAACAATACAAAATCTGTTTGAATTTGAGTATTTTTATCTTACATTTTCGTACTTGAAAGAAAACTTAGTAAAAAGTCTACAAAGGCCAGAATAATAAAAATGACCTAAAAAGAAGACAGGAGTCTTTGTCAGYCTCATGAATCACAGCTTTGAAGAATATAAGGCAGTATTCAGAACTGCAAGTTATTTGTGTCTTTCTTTTCACTGGTCTAGAATTTTATTYTTTTTATTGTCATCTTATTGAATATAAAAAGTAGTCTTGTATGTGTAAATTGATAKAATGCATGCAAATTTTGATACAGAAGTTAAGTAAACTATGTGAATGTACTTATGATGAATGAAGATGTACACAACACATAACTGCAGAAGGTGCATTAAAAATAGTTATCAGAGTAGCCTTTTTTGTTCCATTTGTATTTCTTTTTTAGGGACTGGGAAATTCCTTCCCACTTTTAGCAGGGAGGTTGGGCCTATGGCCATCCTATCCTGAGACAATGGATCCAGCCAGGAAATTCTTTCCCAGCCATAAATTATTTCATGCCCTATTACTTCATAAAATCAGACAGAACACCGAGAACTCTTCAGGAAAAGAAACAGCATCTTTCTGCAGAACTGTAGAAATAGGGCAAGTCTTTGCTGCCTGAACAAACATTTATAATCTGGAAAGTCAATGAGTTAGAGTTCCATGAAATTGTAAATTGACTTGCATTCAATATCCTGAATTTCTTTAAAAGGAAAATTTAAATGTTGAAAAGTCTGTGAACACAGCTCATTACTATTAATTTCTTAAAATCTGAAAGTTTCCTTTGAAGAATATTACTTGAAGAATTTTATTTCATTTCACTTCATTCATTCATATTATTTATCATTTATTTCTTCATGCACACATAGTCTTCCTGTAGAGTTATTTATAGAAGAAGATAGAAGGCACAAAAGTACACTGCAAGGTCTTTGCTGCTTCAGAGATGAGTAATGGATGAATTCTGAAAGCACAATTGCGACATTTTTCATAAAAATCAACAGAAGGCTTCAACTGTCAGTTGTTGAGCTACCGGGTTTAGTAGAATGGGTTAAGAGCCATCATCTGGTGACAGGTCATAACACCTTTTCTCTTCAGTTGCCAATATATTTTAGAGCTTTTATGTGTTGTAACATCTTCTGCAGAGTTGTCAAAACAATGCTAATGCTTGAGCACAGCTCAGGTCAAGTAATCTCTACCTCTCATCTTTGTCAAATGAGCCATATACTCTGGCACAGATAGGAAATGTTGAAAAACTAAACCATAAAAAATTCAGATGGGTGATTGGTATTTCTGAAGTGCCTCACTACCATCAACATAAAGGGAGCTCCTCCAGGCTGATCATTGCTCAGTACACCGTTACCCCTATAGTGTAAAGGCAAAGCTTCCAGGTAAAATAAGCTCTTTTTCTGACACAGTTAAGCCGTACTTCTAAACAAGAAGCCAGAGGAGTAGAACAAATCTTCACTACTCTGTTGCCATAATTTCCCTCTCTCCCCCAGCCTTTGGCAGCTTTACTCTCAGAAGCTTTAATATCTGTGTTACATAAGGATGATTGAGTTCATCTTTCACCCAAGATTTTGTCTAATCACCTTCCAAAAGTGATTTGTATCTGTGATCATCCTAGCATCCTGAAAAAGAAATTCTGGGTTTCTGAATCAATTAATTATTTTCACAAAATTGTTCTTTCTACGTGATAAGACACCAAACTATAGTTGAAATCTAGAATTATTTAACAATGATCTCATGGGACATTGTTGTATGATTCAGAATACAGACTATTTTTTCGTGATCTGTATTTGAAAAAGCACTTAGGTGTGTAGAAGGTACGAAGAAACAGCATGAACTTCCTATAAGTKGTTTTGCTCAAAACACACAGATGTTCCCTATATTCTTTAGCTTTCTGTTTTCTAAAAGCAATTCTACATACCTGCAAAGAAAGAAAATAATGTTTCCATCTTTAGAGACTTTCATAACTCCACAGTACAAGTGTGGATGGATCTCATTCCTTCCAGCCTGTTTGCTCAGCTACCTAACCAAATAATAATTCTGATTAAACAACTTGCWACAAAAAAGAGTTTTTCTGGGTTTTGCTTTTTGGTTTGTTGGTGTTTTTTTKTTTTTTTTTTTAAGTATCAATTCCCTGAAGAGCAAATATCTAACCAGAAGTTAGGTTATTGTCCACAAGAGAAAGACCTAATAGAGTGCCAAAGATTCTAAGGGCTAAGGCAGCCATAAGATGTGGGAAGATGAAGTTTTTKGTAGTTTCTCACTCTGTTGAACTCCCCATCCTCCAGTAAGTATCAGAAATATTTCACTACTTGTTTGCTGTATTTTGGTATTTTTTTCTACTGATGCAAGTCATCAGTAAGTCGTCAGACAGATGTAAAACCAATCATTTTAGGAATTCAGAAAATTGTGGTAGCATTCCAATATCTGTTGAGAAATAGTAAAATGTTTTGTAGGATGTGCATATCTGATAATGGATGTATTTCCCTACACATTCCTTCGGCTTCTCATTTTATCAGAAAAACAATTGTGTGAATTCCCCATATAAGGCTTCGAAAAATATTTTATAAGATAAATTGAAAATTAATATAATATATATGTGTGTGTGTGTGTACTTAAAACTATTGTAAATTACAGTCCATGCTAATCACAACAAATAAAAATTATGAAGCTGATTTCATTTCTCTATACATATACACATATATGTGTGTGTATATATATGCACATGGAATAATATGTTGTGTCTAAGTGTAAATCCTTAAAATGTTTTCATTGTAGTAGGGCTAAATAATCTGCTGAAAAGTAGTTTCAATGTATTTTTTTCAATGGAGTTCTAATTCATTATCTTATTACGGATTTTTTTGAAGAACAAGCTCTGTTCATAAAACATGATTAAAGCATAAGGACAAATTATAAATTTTGAATGAATACATTGTTCAGGATGTTTATGTCCTTTTAAAGTTAACGAATGAAAATCAATCCAGGTTCCATTGTTGAGCAGCTATTTTCCACCCYCAACTGAGCTGCAAATACTTTAGTCAGTAATAATACAAAAACCAATAACATTTTAAAGTGTTAAATCAGACAAGTAGATTTTAAATTTAGCCCCAAAGCTAGAGAGTGATATTTTACAATTAAAAGAAAAAACTCCCTTCCAGGCCTAGAAATCTCCAGAGTCAAGGAAAAGGATATGGGCTCAGGACTAAAAGGTCGAGAGAATGGATGCTGACAGTCCTAACAATTGGGTTGGATTTCTCAGTTGGATATTACAGCCCCAAATTAAATGACATTGGTGGCATTTTTTTAGTTTGTTTTTCATGCAAGACTAAATTGACTCTTTAAATTAAAAGTATAAATTAAAAACGCATAATAATATTAAATATGAGCTCTTCTGATGTCCACTTATGTGGAACTAGCTGTCGTGGTTTGACCCGAACTGACAGGCAGCTCCTTAAACTAATCACGCTTTTCTCAATTTCACATATTTAAACCCTGTGGAAGGCGGGTTTTTTTAAGAGGAAAAAAGTTTCTCCGTTCCGGTTTGGTGCAGGACGGAGAGAGAGAGGGAGGGGTGGACCCCCGTGGCCCGGCCCGCGGGGCTGGGGACGGGCGCCCCTGCCCCGGCCTCTCTGCCTCCTGCTCCTTTTCCTAATGCTGCAGCACGGACTCTGAATTGTGGGGAGGAGACCCTGAGCTGCGAGTGGGTATGGCTGGCTATAYAGGGCTGAGGTTATCCGACGCGGTATCCTRGGGAAGAGGGAGCCGGCGGGAGCTTACAGCGCGGTCAGCATACTCCGCGACGAACAGAGGAAGACACTCCTTTTCTACACCGTGCACCCGGCAGCGCAGAGGGAGCGGGGGGTAACACCTTACAACATGGCGGCTTTCAGAACCAGAGAGAAAGAGAAAGCGGRGTCACGTGAGRCRAAGCTAYRAGGGCGGCGCTGCRKRGTCCCGYGCGGAGCTTAAAAATCTCCTTTCCTCGCCGTGGYATKAAACTGTAATRTTRCAAACTGTTTGTCTCTTTAATCCATGTTAAAGTACATGGGGGGATGGACTTTTTTTTTCCCGTGTGGCTTGTAAAAAAGTTGAAAAGTGCCGATGCCAGGATATATATAAAGCAGAGAAAGGCTTTTGAAACCTGGTGGCAAAGAAAAGCCTTATGCTCAAGCCAAAAAGAAAAAAATGATTCAGCCTTAAACGAGTAATAACCCCATGTGAGGGCCTGTGTTTTACAGTTAAAAAAACGTGAGAGGACCCATGGAAAAAAGATGTGTTGCACCTTAAAGATTGTGTAATTCTAAGCAAACCTGCAAATAGTGGCAGTTTGTAAAACCACGTAAGGCAAGAGGGAGAACCCTTTTTTTTCCTCCCTTTCCTAAATTGTGATACTAATTAGGAGAGGAGAAAAGTGGGGGAGAAAAAGAGTTCTAAAAGTTTGTCATGTTGTTGCCTTCTTTATCTTAAGTCTGTTAATAAATCTCTTCTATTCTGTCAAGTTTTGTGCCTGCTTTGCTTTTCTCTTAATGCTTATCTCAGAAGGAAAAGACAAAAGTAATGTATAATTTGTCCTTCAAACCACCACACTAGCAAAAATGTTTAACTTCTTTGAATAGGTTATGAGATTAGGGATGGTTAAAAAATATTGACAGAAATGCAATATTTCAGGGAAATACTAAATCATATCAATATTTCATACAGAAATCAAGGAACCAAATAATTCAGTTTCCTAAGTCTTCCAAATAAATTTAGAGCGATTTTCCCAGGCTCCTACAACTCATTTTACAAATTTCTGCTGCTCCCCATCTGCTGAGTTGTTTGTCTTCCAATCCTGTGCATATCACAGCTGTTTTTCCTGTGAACCATCCAAAAAGACCACAGMATTGGTGAGCAAAGCAGCCTTCTCAGCTGACCTAGAGCAGAGGTCCCAGGGAGGCAGATAGCAGCATATCCAGGTGTCAGGGCACCAGTTTGACCAGGTTTGCAGGTCAATATTTAGTTAAATGCATTTCACAGGTGAAGGTTTCAAGGTTTCTTTAGCTACTGGCTCTTTTTTCTCCTGGTCTGCAGATTTGACTAAGCATCTCCCCAGCTTTCCAGATGGCTAGAGCAACTCCCTTCTGACGTAGCTGTCCACCTCATTGCCAGGCTCATTGGACTATTGACATCCCAAAAAGGTAGAAATAGTTTTCCTGGAAGTAGCTACATTCTATCAGCAGCTCTAGACACTACTCCAATGCTCCCCTTGCTGACTCATAGAGTTCACTTTGCTAATGTGCAGGTTTGCAGAAACCTTGTAAGAAAGCAATTCATTTAAGAACAGCTGGAGAAATTTAGAAACTCAGTGCAATCCTGTAGGATTTCAGTTCCACTAAATAAAAATAAATACTTTTTAACTTTTCATATTTTGAATCAGGTTGCAGGCATTTGTAAATGTTACACRTGTTTTGCAGGTCAGACACTTTGTTTCTTAGGCAGGTTATGCAAGCAAAAAGGTATTAATGGCTTTGCAGAGCTATCCTTGGGGAAAAAAAAAGAAAAAGTTGGAGAATTCAAAATTACAGGCTTTTTTTTTAGTGTAAATTATGTAATTAGCTGCTTGCGCTGGGGAAAGTTACTTATTTTTCAGTAGATTCACTTAATGATAATTCTCCTCCTTTTTACCAGTCATTCTGGTATGGATTGAGATAAACATCCTAATCCTTGCATTTATATTTTCTTTCACCCTCTTTTAGAYAAAATTTTTGTCTAAGACTCTTACTCTATCAACACTAAGTAGGATTTACTGTCACTTATACTGGTTACCACTGTGTGGTTACTGATTCTTTTCCTCTCCCCCATGGGATACCAAATTGCTGGATATTCCAATTTTATGCCTGGGGTCTTAGAAGCATTAGCTATACTACTCAGACTGTGCAGCCTGAAGTCTGGTGCACTCCAGGTCTTAAGTCTAAGTGCTTATATCTCTATATTTAATTAGATGTCTGAACTCTGCCTACTGTCCTAACCTGTCTTTTTATCTGCTACACTTGGTACTTTAACTGCTTTCTGGGAGAGACACCAAGCTGCTTTATCTAGCTATCACTAATCATAAGGCGGTTTCTACAGCCAAATGGATACATCCAGGGAACATAAACATCTGCTCAAGCATTCTGATAAGCTCAGCACCTCTTTCCCTGTATTGATTGTGACTACAGATAGCATTTGCTGAGATGAGTACTATGCTGAATAATTTGTCCCAGAGCTCAGAGGAGATACAAGTGCAAGATTAACCTTATTGCTTGTAAATTAAAGTCCTAATTATTAAACTATATTTCCACTTCATCCCTGTATTGTTTCTGGTCTTTGTGTTCTCTTGCTAGCCCTTATTACTTCCTACTTCTTCAACAAATTGTACTCAATTTAAAGAGACAATAACTTCCTTAGAGTCTTTAGAGTCATTAGCTAAACACTTTCAGTGATTATTAGAACATGGTAAGGCTATTAATCTTTTAACTTTTAATAGTATGCATATCCCTAGTTAGTTTCCCAGGATACAGTTAGTTTTCATTGTTCCATTTTCACTTGTTTAATTCATTCACTGCTTCACTGACATGTAACAATGGTCACAGACAGAAACTTCAACAATTCAATTCATGAGATGTGAACATACTGGTGTGTACTTTTGTCTGAAAAGTAATGTTCTAGCAGAATGTGTATAGCTTTAGCGCAAAAACTTAGGTGGCAAAAAACCCCACAATATTCAGACCAGGATACTGTAGCAAAGATCTCAAATTTCATTTTTTCTTTTGTCTTAATGGGGTTTTTTAAACAATAAAAACCACTGCGTAGCTGTCAGAAAAATAAATTGTGAGTAAATCCGGGCGGGAGAAATAAGCTCCATTAACAGAACAAATACTTTCTTTGCTACAAAATTTTCCACATTTGACTAAGATGAAATACACCTTTTTAAAAATCTAATCAAAGTAAAACAAACAAAAAAAAGAGAAAATTTGCAAATGTGCTTTACAATGTATACATATTTCTATAGATTTTCACTTCAAACAACTATAAAAGTACTCACACCTCTCCTCAGAAAGCCCCTTTTATTTTTTTTAACCATCATGATAATGTTTCCTCTTTTCCAATTATCTGTGACTTCACCTAACTAAACTAAATGTCCATTTAGAAAAAGTTCGTTCTTGCTAATGACATCCGTAAGACTTCCCTTGTGCACTGAAGCAGTCACTGCTTCACAGAAGGCCACTAAGCTGGTCAGACTGGACTTGCCCTTGGTGAAGCCATGACAGCTGTCCTGAATCACCTCCCCGTTCTCTGTGTGCCTTAGCACAGATTCTAGGAGGATCTTTTCCATGATCTTCTCAGACACAGAGGTGAGGCAGACAGGTTAGTAGTTCCCAGGGTCTTCCTTTCTGCCCTTTGTAAAGATGGGTACAATGTTTTCATCCTAAAATATTATTGAAAGAAACCATGACGAGTGACATGAATTTTATGATGCTAATTTTATTCTTGCTGATAAAGGCAAAGGTTATCAACTGAGTAGCTGTTTATTCATGTAGTGATTAATCCTCACAAAATCAACATACTAAACCTGGTCCTGGATGAAGATTAAGACAGTTTACTCCTTCAAGATTCTGTTTTCTGAACATGTGAAGTAGTTTCACTGCTTTGAGCAATAGTAATTAATTACAGCACACATAAGTGTCACTGTCATATACAGTAGACTCATATTATTAAAAACACGTATCTAGAGGGTGTAGATCTTTTTAATCACATTATTTCTTGTTTAAGATAATGTCCCATTATCTTAATGTCCACTAGCTCTCATAAAAACACATCACTGCAGACTCAATTGGTTTAATCTTTTATATAAAAGGAAATATTTTGCCTAATCTTGAGAACCCTCTCTTGAATAGAAGTTACAAATCTTCCAACAAAGTTATTTTACTTTTTATGAAATTCTGCAGATATTAATCAGACTGACATACATTCCATTCAGAAAGAATAAGTAGAATCATAAAATCATAGAATGGCTAGGGTTGTAAGGGACATTAAAGATCATTTAGTTCCAACAACCCTGTCATGAGCTGGGACACCTTCCACYAGACCAGGTTGCTCAAAGCCTCATCCAGCCTGGCCATGAACACCATCAGGGTTGGGGCATACACAGCTTCTCTGGGCAACCTGTTCTAGTGCCTCACCATCCTCACAGTAAAATGTTTGATCCTAACATCTAATCTAACTGTACTCTCTTTCAATTTGAAGCCATTGTCCCTTGTCCTATCACTACTGTTCCTGATGAAGAGCCCCTCTCTATACACCCCCTTCAGTTACTGGAAGGTGCTGTGAGGTCTCCACAGAACCTTCTCTTCTTCAGGTTGAGCAGCCCCAACTTTCTCAGCCTGTCTTCATAGCATAGCTGGTCTTGTCATCTTATCAGCTTTGTGGACTTCCTCTGGACTTGCTGCAGCAGTTCCATGTCCTTCTTATGTTGGGGACACCAGAGCTGGATGCAGCACTCCAGGTAGGTCACAAAAGCAGGGCAGAGGGGCAGACTCAAGTCCCCTGTTGGCCATGTTCCTTTTGATGCAGCCCAGAATACAGCTGGCTTTCTGGGCTGCAAGTACACATTGCCAGCTCATGTCATTTTTCGTCAACCAGAAGACAACCAAGAAACTAAAAGATAGACACAGTAAAAATTCTATGACCCTGGGTCACAAATTGAGCTGCTGAAGCAGAAAGCATATGGGGTACCTCGCAGCACTTGAACACTTTCAGATCACTAAGAAAGGTATTAGTCACTCAGGATAAAATATAAAAGTACAGGCTCCATTTTTCTTGCCTTACTTTGAAAAATAAAGGTACGGGTGTAGAGAACAAGGTAACAAATAGTTGTATAATGTCAGCAGCTTACTGGAAAGTCTTGAGACAATGGGCAAAGATATTTGGGGTTATATCCTATTTAATAKTAAAATACAGTATGTTTCTTTTAGATTATAATACTGTTCAATATCTGCAGTGTTGTAGTTGAGGAGCAAAACAATTTCAATGTATTTTTTTCATCTTAGATGCTTGGATTATTTCCTTGCCAGGCTTTATTTTTCCTTGTGCAGATGCAAATTATTTTTTAAAAATGAGTTTGACAAATTTCCAGATCTGATTAGGAGTATTTTACATTTATCCTAAAGAAGTAACAGGACTCCAAAAGGAGTAAAATAACACAGAATCAGCACCCTCTCAAATCGAATGAATTGTAGGACTAATAAGGTCTAGTGCTGCACATTATACATGGAAATCTACTCTTTACCAATCTCTCCATGTTTACAATTAACTAKAAAAACAATGTAAAGAATTCTCTGGAATGAAAAATACAATTTTTTATAAAATTACTGATCATCCATCAGAAATTAAATAATCATGACAAGTCACAAATAACAAGATGCTTTGGACCTATGAGTAGAAATGCAATAACAGAGAAAACCGATTCCCCAGGTTTCCTTATGAGAAAGGGCAGAAAATGGGCAGAAAAATAGGCAGAAAAACCTGCAATGACATACAGTTCTCTTCTTAAAAATTCTTCTAGGAAGTGCTGGAATTTGCTATATTATATCTATGTCTTGTGCCTTGCTGGTTCCAAAGGATAGTGCACTATTGCTATCAGGACACACACCAGAAATCTCCTGGCCTAGAAGCTGCCTACAGATATAGGCAAGACTGATTCCCTATCTTCCACAAGACAGATTAATTTCCTCTGATATCACAAATATCTTTTTGGTGTCAATCTCCACAATTTCTATATTGTTCTGAGTACTACCCTTTGAAATGAGAATAATTTAGTCTAAGAGCACTAAGATATTCTGGTTCTTATTACAGTACTTCCTAAATACAAGAACGCATGAGATATAGTGGGAGATACAGATGTTCATCACCCCTAAATGACTGCTCATGAAGTTGATTCAATTTACCATGAAGGTTAATCTTCACCTGTGCTAGAGATAAGCTGAGTAAGTCTAAGTCACATGGATACCCAACTAAATACCTGTTGACTATAATGGGAGCTTAAACAGGTAGCCTACCTGCACCTGTGGAAACACAGATTTTATTGTCTTAATGTTAAAATGAATTATCCCATTGTAGGTGTCCCAARATAGACTTCCGGAAAGGCAAGAAAAGAAAAAACATGCACTTTCTTTTAACCTGGGATCACATGATGATTAAGTGTAAAATTTAGAAATAGTAATGTAATTTATTTGTTCAATACAACTATAATAACCTTTCACAATTTACTGTAATAGTACTGAATGCCACTTTGAATACTTGTCTTCAGCTTGCATTTTATTTTTTCATAATATGAACTAAAGCATAGAAAGCCCATTTTTCAAAGCTTTTAAACTGAAACCACACTAGTAGCTCACAACAGATTTTGAGAGGGATTCTATACTAAATGCCAATAATTTTCTCACTCTTTGAAACAGTAGTGAAACTAGTACAGGATGTCAAAGGAGAAGTATGGAAATGAGCGAAAATATATCCTCTGATGGCCTCTGTACTATTTTTATTTCTTCCTGCCAGGGGCTGCAATCAAACAATGCACAATGAATATTCATTATGGAGCTGAGTAATCGATTCTATTATTTGCTTTTATACACTTCACAAAACTAAGTTCAGAAGAGAAAGACACATCTGGTTGGATGATGAAGCAATGTCTCTCTGACTCTTTCACTTCCAGAATGCTGACAGAGACAGTATTCAGGAAATGAAACATTCCTCAAGAGCTCAAAAACTAACATAAAATACCATTTTTGCTGTTGTAAATAACTTAGAATTTTTTTTGCTGACAGCAATATAAATGTGCATATTTATGTTATCAAATGTATGATCCTTAATAGTTTGCTTTAAGAGGGGCTAGGTTTCACTCTATATGTGGAACACACTGTATAAAATGCCCTGATTTACATCATCGTGAAGTTACTTTTATTTACACGTTCATGTTACTCTTACAAAACAGCTATCACTTTAATGAAAATTGATACGAACTAAGTCTTGGGAGGTTTATGAAAAAAGTTTAGAAAAAAGTAGTATAAAAATTGTGTTTCAGTCTGCCTAGAAGCTGAAAGGCAGAAAGAGATAATTTTTTTTATTCCTACTGGTTGCATCACTGCTACCATGTGAATGACTTCTTTTTCATGTTCTTGTAGCTGTGAGCCAAACTGTCATGGGAAACCGTCTTAACCATTTTGCTTACCCAAACGTACAAAAACTTCTCAAACCTTCTTTAACTTTACAGGTCTGATGGGAGTAGAAATCTTTCAAAATGTTATTTTCCACCTGTGTTCTCTAACTTTTAGAATATTAATCCAAATCCCAGTGTGCTTCCATTGCTGCAATGCCAGCGTCATTTTAAAAGATTTCTGTTCAGCATGATTTTCACTATATAGCTTCCCTGACTCTTTTATGTTATTCACATTAATAAAGGCAATTTATGTGGCTCCTTTGTTTAATAGAAAACAGGTATTATTAATTCATGATCTGTATACTAAGCTGGAACCTTATAAACTCACAACAAAAAAGGCTGGTGTTAACAAGTATTTACACTAAAATTATTAGGTGGTTCATAACAGCGCATATAGAATTTGATTGGTATTTCTTCCTATAGTTCAGGCATCACAGAGCATAAYTAAGAATACTTAGAAACACCACCYCCATCATTTAAGAATGATTCATTATGTTCTTTGTCTGACTGAAAACAACTTTTGAATATAAATGTCCTAATTTCTTCTTAATCAGCAAACAGTTCCACAACACACACACAATGATATAGAAGTTTTCAAGTTTATCTCTTCACAAACTCACGTGCCTCTGTAGAAAAATCTAGAAAACAATTTGTTGAAAGAAGCTATTTAAGGAGTGATATGATTTTCAGAAGAAAACTAATTTCTAATAATTAACGTTTTTGTTGCCATCACAGAAGTTTGTTTTCTTGTTTATTTTGCCCCTTTCTTTGAATGTAAACTACTCTTACATGTTCTTAACTTTGGCAGCAGTTAATTTGCAGATGTTTTCAAAATGTGAACAATGCAGTGTGACCAGTATTTCTCTGTAGCCTTGTCAATAAAATATATGAAATCAGTAGATGGGGAAGAAAGAAAATAGCCAACAACAACAACATCCTCTTGGTTTATTGTGTGGAGTGGCAGCTGKTTTTTTTTAAAAAAGCAGGTTTTATGCTAATTTTTCAAGTTTCTCTCCCCTACCATCAGGGAAATACAAAAGCTATTGGAAATGCTGTCTTTTGAACAATGGCTAAATGCATTTAGTTTAGTCCCAACAGGTAAGTAATATGTATTTGAGCCTTCTCTCTCATTTTTTATTAGGGCAGTGAAATTGTGTGATCAAGAGCAAAAGTAATCTTTAATAACATAATACAAAGGATGTAGGCAGTTTGGCTCAGTATCAGATAAACATTTACTCTGAGAATCCGTGTAAATCAGAGGAAACGCTATTTGTGAGTCTTAGCCCTGGACGTGCTTAATCAGCCAGAATTTTCTATTAATGACTTCWGAATAGTTGTGACAAAACTAATTACTTTAAAGATGGGCAGAGAGTTTTGGCAGGAAAAGACGTGACATTTTATAATGGTAAATAATATCTCTCCTTCTCAATATGCATCACTGCTGTACTGTGCGCAGTGCATACAAAAAAGGAATGGATTATGCATTAAGTTCATCAAATAAGAATTCTAATGCAAGGGGATTTTCACAGTTCTGAGGTCTTCTAGGTATTCTTAACAAGAAATTTATAGGATTGATCTCATGGTCTCATGTTTGGGTTTTTTTGCTTCTTTTGTGGCTGGATTTTTTTTTGTTTGGTTAGTTTTTAACTAAAGTAGAGGTGAATTCAAGGAGAACAAAAAYGGATTAGAGAATAAAGCACTGTTCAGGATTTGTTGCAAGACTATTACAGACTGTTCATCTTAGCTTTACCACTCACTTGAGTCCAAATTCTTCAAGGTCATCTTCTTTGCTTTTAAATACAACATAAATCAAATTATCAGCCTTGCTATACAAACACATTCCTGAGTATTAAAAAAAGCATATGGATCATGTTCCTTAGGATTGTTTTCCTTAAATCCTCAATGATTTTACTCCCAGCCTGTAGTTGAAGGATATCAGCATTTACTTTATATTTTCTAGTCACATTTCAGATTTGAGAGGGGAGTAACCACTTAGTGAAAGGTAGAATTTGCACAGATTTGCAATTTATTATGGTATCACTTGACATTTCCAAGCTATGGAATATTATACATTAAATAATAGCGATGATAAAAATTATTATTATGCAAAGAAGATTTTTTAAAAGAACTCACAAGTGCCCAGTTCCCTTCCTTGTATTTAAATTGTTATAACATGTAATTTCCTCTTTTGTAATGATAATGGGCATATAGCAATTTTCATGCTAGAATTGGAAAACATTTTAGAACTATACACAGTATATAATTGATGCGAGATAATATAATGCTCAAGGGATGCAAAAACAAGGAAACTTTTTGTAGGCTGGTATTTAGGTTCCAAGCTAACCAAAACCAAGGACTGTAATACTTATAGTACTGTTCTTTTGCATTTGTAGGTAGAAGAGTGTTGATAATACAACATCTTGACTAGTGCTTAGCCGTACCCACAGAGCATCAAGGCTGTGTCTCCAACAGTCCTTCCCCAAAAAAGAGAGGTTGGGGGTGGAGTAGAGGTTGGCAAGGGACACTGCTGGGACAGCTTACCCAAACTGACCAAACGGATATTTCATACCCTATGACATCTGCTCAGCTATGAGGAGGGAAATTGTTATAAAGGTTTTTCTTTCAAAGCAACTCTAAATTTTCCCCCCCTTTCCCTTAACTTCTTTTCAATCACATCCATAGTTCATGTATGATTTTCTTTTTTCTTAGAATTAAATTTGTTCATCTTTTTCCCTACGTTTTTCTGAAGAGCTTCTACTTCAAAAATAGTCCAAGACACTTCTTAAAGGTTCAGCAATATTGAAATATCTGTTTTCTGAAATCTACTTTGTAGAAATCTACTTTGTCCTAATATGATACTTTCAGCAGATCACCTTTATTTTGTGGCCTTCTTAGGCAAAGATGACTTGTGTCTGACTGTTCTAAGGTTCTGCTCAATTTTATTATTTTGTTGTAGGAGACCATTCAAAGAAAAAAATAGTACTACTAAATTCATCAATGTTGCTGTAATTTTCCTCATTAAAAGGCAGTGTTTTCCCTCTGGCCTTTGGAATTTCTAACCATCATCTACTATTAAAAAATCAGTCAATTGTGTGAAATTCATTATGAAAGCATTTTTCAGATGGCATAGTTAATTGAATTTGACATTAGATGTAATTCAGGGTGAGGTAATTAAACTTTGCCTGTTATTGACACTGGTTAGTCACATGTATACTTAATTTTCTTTGACAATTTTTAGAATAAAACATAACAGTACCTAAACAGTCCTACAGATTTAAGACAATCCCCATTTTTCATTTCACAATTTTTTTTCACTCAAACATAAACCCAAAATTATGGAATTTACAGTTTTAAACTGGCTCTTGCATTTAAATGCAAGCTGTCTGATAAGACTTGCTATGGCCCGTCTGACCTAGAACTGTCTCTACGTTAAAAAAAAAAAGCAAAACCAACAGGAAACAGAAATCAAAGAAAATAAAATTATCTGGAAGAGGAAATCTGAGTCTTTCTCACTTTTAGATCCTTGCCCACAAAATAGGGCCTTCTATCCTTTATKTTGCCTGAAGACTTCTGGCATTCTGAAAAGTCTTCTTTTAACATTAAAGAATATCAGTAAAGATCATTATCTTTCAGTTTTGCTTGCAAATATGAGAAGAGTTTCCTGATATACTATTTTACACATATTTTCTTGGTCTGAGAGCAAYCTTGTCTATGACACTGTATGAGAGAAGCAAGGATTCATCTCAATTTTAGCAACATGAATGTTGAGTCCTCCTCTAAGCAGTGCATCTTGGTTCCCAAATCCCACTGGAATGAGGAGAGGACAATGTTTTCTACCCCTCACGCACAGTGGTAGAACAAGGAACCTCATTTCTTCCATGAAACAYAGAGAGGTTTCACTTTCAGGTCACTCCTTCCAGTCGTCTTGTGTTACATTACATTGGAAATATGTGGCAGAAGTAGCAAATTAAGCCCATCTGTGGAATCCCAAGTGAAAACTGGAAGTACTAGATCCTGTTTGTAAAGAATGGAAAAAATTGAACAAACAAACCTTTGTTCAAAGGAGACATAGCTAGGAAAGAGTCTATAGATAAATCACAAGAYGTGAATCTGAAGTGCATTTTCTTTTTAAAGGTAGCATTTCTCTTCATATTGTAATAGGCATTATAGTTTATATTCAAAATATGGTGCTCATAAATGATAGTAAAAGTCTTGCACTGCCTCCCAAATGCCTTTTCTAGTCATTTAAGGGAAAAACTGACGTGAATGCTGAATAATCTCATTTTCCCTTCCACATCCTATTAAAAACTATGCTTTCTTGAATTTTTTTTTAACTTTATTTTCTGCCTTCTATGGTAATGTTGCAAGAAGCCCTTACTTATGGTGGAAATTCTCGCCATAGTTCTATTTCAGTATATTTTACTTCTCTAGTTATCCTAAAAAAATGCTCCCACTTATTTTTATATATGTCTCATTTTTCTTCTTCACCAGACTTAGCTAAGTAATTGCAAAATAAAGTAAGTTCTATGAAAAGGTAATTGTAGTTTAACACCAGTCAAGTACTAGGACAAAAATTAACTCTATCCCAGCCAAAACCAGGAGAGCAATGTAAAAGAATTAGAACTGTTTGGCATTGATATACTACAGTCTGCAGTAAATGGTGACGGTAAATAGCTATTTCAATCTCAGTATAATAGCAATGTAAGGAAGTTATATCACCTAATTTTGTGGGGGACAAATCAGTTGCACATAATAAAACCAATCACAATTTAACAGATTTATAGATTACACATTCATAACATTACAACTGTCTTTTTTCCCAACAAATTAATAGGAATGAATATTCATGTAGTGAATATAAAGGTTCTTTTATTTCCAATTAGAAATCTACAGGTAATAAGGTGTTCACTGTAGAATAAAAAGTATTTTCAATTCACTAGGGAGACTTTACTAAAAAAAAACCAAAACAAAACAAACCCAAAACTATACCCTGTTTGTCTGTAACTCGTAAATTTTCTAAACACTGCACTTGAAATTTTTAATCAGGAAAACGAATCTTTTTCCATGACATGTTATTAATGTCATAATAGTTAAAATTCTATTAGACTTTCAGTAGCACATCTCAATCTGTATCTTTTTAGTACTTGGCTTTAGGATCTTTTCTCYACTCTAAGTCTTATTCTGCCAGGACATAACTCTGGGACATTTATATGAAGAAATTATAGGTAATAATCTTTTGTGATGTCATGAATGGAAATTTACTTTTCAGTTTAATAGAGATTTAGTTTATATTTTTGGATGTGATGCATTTTCATAAGTTTCTTACTGTAGCTGTTGTTACAGCGAACTGAACATCAATGACCATGAACCCTAACACAATTGTTCCACTGTAAATCTAATATTAAAACACAAAGAATTTCAGTAGGAATAAAAGCTTAATTACAGTCAAATAATTTGATAGTATATCAGCAAATTTTATACATTTTCATGCTCACCTTGTCTTGATTTCCTGATGAGTCCTCCTGATTAAGGAAAAATTTATTTAAAACTTGCAAAAATTTTCATTTTAGTGACACTGACTAGTAGTTACAACGAAGTTCACACTCATGGGAAGAGCTCCCTGAAACATTTCCTTAGAAGAAGAGGTCATGCATTTAGACAGCCTCATACACTGGCAGATCTGATTCAGTCCAGTTTGCAGTGTCCATTTTCTCTTTCAGAGGTGATAATGGCCAGGGTTAGTTGAAGGAAAAACTACTTTTGTGCCATGTGTAAGAATAAATTAAACATTAATCTGAATATAAATTACTTTAAGATTACTTAGACAAACTCTCCAACATTTTGCTCATCAGGAGTTACTCATCTGGCATTTAATTAATCTGATTCTCCTCTTAACTTTCAGTTCAGTTCAAACTTCTGTTCACTACCATGACACAGTACTGATGTTTAGTTTCTGATTCTCTGTACTCTCATTCAATYTTTAAAGTCAAATTAGTCATAGAATAAGATGAGTTGGAAGGGACACTCAAGGATCACTGAGTGGAACTCCTGGCCCTGCATAGGACCGTTCCCAAGAGTCACACCGTGTGCCTGAGAGTATGGTCCAAATGCTTCTCTAACTGTATCAGGCTTGGTGCTGTGACCACTTCCCTGGGRAGCCTGTYCCAGTGCCCATGCTCTCTCTGGGGTGAAGTACCTTTTTCTAATATCCAACCAAAATGTCCCCTGGCACAACTTCAGGCGGTTCCTTTGGGTTCTGTTGCTGGTCACCATAGAGAAGAGATTGATTAAGTACCACAAGATTGATTCTTACTTCAACTGTTGTAAATAGAAGAGCAGTTGGTCTTTCTCCAAATCCCTCTGAAACACTCTCTTCTATGATTAGAAAGCAAAGAAAACAACTTACCGTGCATGAGTCTACTAGGTAAATAATACCTTTTTATCAAAATCAGCTTTTTAATAGATACAGAGTTTAAAACTTCTGTCAAAAACCTCTCCCACAAAAGTATACATTGGGCAACTACAAAGAATTGAGACTGCAATTCGAACTTATGTAATTATTTTGTGAAATTAGTTTTGCRACCCTACTTGTAACATCAGAGAAAAAAGAGGACAAAGACTGGAGTACTTGAAGTATGTCAAAGATTTTCCCGTTCCAATATTTTGGATCTCCATCTATGATTTAACCAATCAAATTTTGCACTAGGGAAGACCAGATCCAATGGTCAAGTAGGAAATTCAAGTGTTTTAACTAAAGGTTTAATACTTATATCCTTCTTGATAATGAGTGGTATGGCACCTCCGGCCTAGATCATTCACTTTGTGTATGTAATCATCTGCTGGTTTGGCCYTTTCCTAGGAAGACCAGTGCTTTTCATGAACCACACTCTGGCAAAGATCCCAAGCACTGCATGCATCTGCAACTCAGCTTCCCTACTTTAAAAAACCTYTGCTGCTGAGTTTTCAAGTCATCTCTGGAAACTGTGTTTCCTCCTTTGGAAGATAAGAGATCTTTGATTTGTAAAGTGGTTATGATTATAATGGACACTAAAGTATGTATATACTTGTACACGTGTATATGTGTGTGTGTATTTGCTTACATATGTGTAGACAATATGCAGTGATCATTACTATGATTCTTAAGTAATTGCTTTAGGAAAAAGAAATTTATAAGGAATGCCTTAGTAAAGATATTTTAGTAGGAAAAATCAATCTCACCTGCTACAAAAGCTAAAATAAAGCAGCAAGTATGATATGAAGCACATAGAAAAGCAATGCTGGCTGGAATTTAAGCAAAAAATGAAGAGCTTAAGTGTGTACACCAGTATGTGCGGGAGCTTAGGCATGAAGTTTTAGAGGATTTAGAAGAGAGTGCCAGAGAATTAAATTTTGAGAAGTGGGAAAAGACTTCCAGCAGTCATATTTGCTGGCATGCATGCTGATCTTCCCAAGCACACAATATTCAGAAACCATTTCCTATACCTGTTCCTTACTTGGAAGTCTGGTCAGATTAACTATGAGCTAAAGTTTATGCTCTCAAGCAGCCCCGGGGCTTAGCTTCCAGCAATCCTTTATAGTAAGCACATTAGTCATCTTCAACTRGAGATGAACTTGAAAAATAGCTGAAATATCCTCCAAATACCAGCCAGATGTAGAACTGCCACAGGTCCTACTCATGGGAAAAATGTCACTATGTCTGTTAATCAACATTTTATTTCAGCTGAATCTCTTTTGACAACATTCTGAGGACAGTATTCAGGCACGATATGAGAAACTCAATAGCATCTCACTGCAGGTGTATAGGTTATGCCATGTCATATGTAACCTCAGCCAGCCAAGTGCAACATTTTCATCCTTTGCCTCCCTATTATCAATCCCAACTTTCTCCAAACTGTTTTGATCTTTCTCTAAATTCCACTTCTTAAGACAGAAGTAATTTTTAGACTTACCTTATCAGTACCCCAAAGTGTTTACACGTCAGAAAGAAATAGAATAAAAATAAGTTCTATTCATAAGTGACAGGCAAATATTTTAATTTTCATTAGTTTTGACAGGACTTAGTTTGCCATAGGTAATACACATTTACAAGTTGTATTTTATTAGCACATCGCATCATGTTGCAATGAATTACAATTTGTCACATAGTATTAATATTATGTTGTACCTGACAGGACATTGCTTCCATCTAAACACACTAAGAAGTTAGTAAACTTATGGGAATTTTATGTGTTTTGTCTATATCTTCAGGTCTTAAAAGGTGGGGCAGTTTGTTGTTGGTCAGCTGAAGAGATAACTGGCAATGTATGTTTTGGCACCAAATAGTGTAATCTATTGACTGAAATCTTAGATTTTTTTTTTCTCATGATTTTCTGGCTTTTAAAAATTCAATTAGCAAGGTTTAATRCAACATATAAGCTCCAACATGCAGAATCCACTAGTGGCTAATCCTGCGCCATTTAAGTAATTAGGGGCTTTGTCACCACCTTCAGCTGTTTGTTCCCTTTCAGTAAAAGTGCTCAAGCTCAACTGCACTTCTATGAGTGAAATACAACGTATTCTAAGCAGAGTTTATTCTGATTGTTTCCTAGAGTACCGTGATAGGATAGCAATGCTAACTGAAATCTTGTGCATACTGAAGAAATGGAATTAGGAAGGATAAATTTGACATGCTTTCAGGAAATGATGGAAGAACATTGATCAGATGACTCCTTATACAGTCATTTGTGTATTTGAAGCAGAGGTAAAATCTCATGAGACTTAGAAGAAATTATTAATCTATGCAAATATTTATTACAGCATGCATGGGTCCTCCAGTCAGACAGACAAGGATTCCACAGTACTAGATAGTTCTCATTTTAACCTAATAAAACATAGAATAAAACAAAAGAGAAAATAAAAAGTTTTTACTAAGAAATTGATGGACTAACATGATTAGACACGCAATTGAATATTTAAATAGTTGTTTAACAAAAACTTTTTCATAGGTGCAGCTTTCTGCTGCTTTAGTAAAAGCTTTTTACAAGTGATAATGAACATATACTGTTCAAAATGCTCATCTAGACAGGAAATCYGATTCAGAATCTATATATTATTTTGTTGCAAATAGTTTTAGTCTAATTAATTACTCTTTAGTATTTCCTATTATTACTGGTTGCTAAGGGTTTCATATTGATTTACAATTATATTTCCCAGAAAATCTTAACTGCACATAAACTGTGCACATTAATTTTCTATAAATTATATATTAAAATCTATACATATAAAGAACATAAAAATTTAACATTCATGAAAATGCCATCAGAATCAAAGAAATTTCACCTCTCTCCATCTTAACAATAAAGCTCTTTACATTCATTTTAAGGCATCTTTTTTTATGATGATGTATTATGAATGTCTTCTTGACCCAACACCTATTTGATCTCCACCACCACTGTTAAGGTTATAGAAAACTGCTAAAGCTTTTTCATTGCAATTTTTGAAGAAGTGATTTAACAAATGTTTACTGAAATATATGTCTAAGTGATTTTGCGTTAAGCTGCATGACCTGTCAACATTAATTTAATAATTTAATTATGATCTCTTTTATATGCATGGCGTTATTAAAACCCTGTTGGTTTTTTTCTTGTTGGTGTGATGAGTTGACTTTGGCTGCTAAGTGCCCACTGAGCCACTCTCACTCCCCCTCCTCTGCAGGACAGCAGGGAAAATAAGATCAAAAACTCATGGATTAAGATAAAGTGAGTTTAATGAAGAAAAGCAGGGCTACATGGAGAAGTGAAACAAAGCAAAAAGATTCATTATCTATGTCCAATCCTCATGCAATGTCTAATGTCCAGCCAGTTCCTCGGGAGTAGACATTCAATAGGTACCTTGTCAAGTTTTTTAGCAAACTGACTAAATCACAGATGCTATTCAGAATTTCTTACATATTATTCAATGTTTTCTACTTGTATAAAGCCTGAATATTGCAACTTTATTGCTAAAAAGGAAAGGAAAATAAACTTCCTACCATTATAACCAAAGGAAAAGAAAGGGAATTGAGTCAAATTAATTTTACTGTTTACTGCAACCAAAATTCTTAAGCCTATCAGAAGAAAAAGTTGTGAAAAAGTTGTAAAAAAGTAGCTTAGTACAAATGACACCCTTTTAAAATTTCACCTTAGCTTATAAGCAGGATAAATTTAAAGACATCTGGAAAACACAGATTTTTATTTTGTTTTCAACAGCATTAATAGAATAGGAAGATTCTAGGGGGTTGTTTGGGTTTTGTAGGGTTTTTTCTTTATTTTGAAGGTATATTTTCACCTTTTTTCTATTAACTGTAAGTCAAAAAAACCTTACTTTTGATAGCTGAGGATTACAAAAATGCCTTATTTCATAAGGTACTGCTAACGTCTAAAATGTGATGCCTTTTCTAAATTAAATTAGACTAATACAGCTCTATATCTAGAGGACAAAAATTTATACGCATATTTCAATAAGCATAAAATAAAAAATATAAGAAAGAATACATGAAGTATCCTCCCCACATTCAATCTGAAACAATTATGCCTAGGAGGAAAGGTGCAAGAATGACTTTTTATATAATTTTTTGTTTATTTATGTTGAAAATAATGTAAAAATTAGAAATTAATTCTGTTTCATGATTACTTACATTTTTTCCTCTTTTTTTTTAAACTTTCATGAAAAGCAAATGTTTATTGGATGGACAATCATATAAATAATTAATACCAGAATATCAGCTACAGTGAAGTCATGTGGCTCACAAACAAGTAGGGCACCACTTGCGACAATAAACAACTGACACAGACTCACACACACACAACCCTTTCTCATTTGGCTTGCTAACTTTGAGAGAAGAGCTTTATACAAAGTTTCTGCTGAGTACCAAAACAGTTTTTTGATGCCAGGAATCTAAAGGAGCAGTTGTGCTGGGTTTATTTCACGTGAATAAAAAAGAATTGATTGGTGAAGTTGAGGGCAGCCTTGACTCCAGCTACTATGAGACAGTGCTGTTTGAGATCCTGAGAAAAATGAGCAAGAAAAACAGCAGATCTACAATCACAAGTTTCTGGAGAGGATCCCAGTTTGTTTAGTGCTCTGTTTGGTGAGATCCCATGGGAGACTGTCCCGAAAAGAAAAATAGCACCAGASAGCTGGTTGACCTCCAAGGACAATGTCCTTAAAACAGAGAAGGATTCATTCTGACATGCAGAAGACTGATCAGGTGAGGCAGAAGGCCAGCGCAGATGAACAAGGAACTCCTGACTGAGCTCAGATGCAGAAAGGAGGTGCAAGGAGGGGTGGAGGCAAGCAGCGGTCATGTAGTACCAAAGAGACATTGCTTGTATGTGCTGGGTTGGAGATCCAAAACCCAAAGCAGAGTGAGAGTTAGCACTCAGAACAGATGTCAAAGGCAGGAAGACAAGCTAATAGAAATTAATTGGTAGGAGAAGGAATGTTAAGGGAACTGTTTGTCCACGGCTTAGTGGGGAGAGGACCTGGTGATGATAGACATAGAGAAAGCTGAGGTAATTGATGGGGTTTTTTGAAAGCTTTATCCCTAGGTCTTTGAGGCCCCTGATCCTACATTCTGGCTTTGGGGAAGTGAAAGTCAAGGCAGAGTGAGAGATCACTTAACCCACTTGGTCTAATGCAAGACCACAGCACAGGATGTTTTGCAGTTGCTGGTGTTGATGGAGCTGGTTGATGTCTTTAAATCTCTTTTTTTTAAAAAAGGCAAGAAACAGAGTGTGGGGAAACTACAGTCTAAGCTGTCACACCTCAGTTTCTGGAATTCAGGTCCAGGCAGTCCCAGAAAAGAAAGAACAACCAGCAGAGATCTGAAATGAGTTATGTGGAGAATTTCACTGACACTGATAACATTTTTGAGATAATTTAAAACTGTTTTTAAAAAGTTTATCTATCAGTGTCTAAGACTTGAATAAATCATAAAAAACACAAAAACATAGATCAGCTACTTATGTATCAATTAATAGCTCATTGGCACCAGTAGTGGTTCTCCCCAGCTAGAGTTTTCTGTCAACCTTTTCTCTAATTTGTGTTTAGATTTGAGTAATTGGTCTAATACTGAATGTGGTTTTTCAGAAAACTTAAAATTATCCACCAAATGTTATAAACTTTCAGATGAAAAATCATTTTCATTTGGATAACTGAAATGTAATTTCTTTTGCAAAACCAGATTTTTTCATATCTATTCCATGTCCAATGAAATCCTAGTTGATCTGGGTACACTGTTCTTTTGTCTCATATAGTTTTACTTAAAAAGAAAGGGAAAAAAATGTTGCCTTAAATCCATGAAATGCTGATCTGGCATAAAAGTCCCCTTTTTATTTTGCTATCAGCCAGCTTGTCTAGAATTCCTGACAGTGCTTTGCCTCTGACACAGTCATATATAACATTAAGTATTTGTATGTAACACATCATTTCTTGGGTATGCACTTGATAGCCATGTTATAAAAAAATCAAATTATTTCAGGTTTCTTTAAAGCACTAAATAAATTACTTTTCAAATTTTATACACAGCAAAGAGTGTACAAATATTTATACAAATACATAAAACTGATGCGCCTATAAAATTCACAAAGTTAAAGTAATTACATTTATTGAGACTGATGATTTTATTACTGAGACTGTTTAAGCCATCAGTGCCTATTTCAATTCAGAAGGTTCAATTAAACAAAAAATCAAATTTTTATTACTTTTAAAGCGAGAGTATTAAACAATACAGTTTTAGTTCAGATTGAGAGACCCACACCTCTACTGAATTTCATTCTGTTCCTTATCAGATCCCTTGGCCTATACTTAACCTGCTACACAGGAAAAAGGAAATCAAAGCAAGGACTCACTACACAGAACCTCTTCAGGTAGTCTTCAAATCAATCCATAAGGGAAATCAACATTCCATTTCTGTATATATGAAAAAAACCAAAAAACTCCTACCAACCAACAAACTAACCAGATAACCCCAAAACATACCAAAGAAAACCCCTCCAAATTGATGTCCTCTATTGTGTTCTTTGATGCAATATTTCTTATAAACTTAGAAACTACATCAAATAGCTTCCTGAAGCCAATGACACGGTGTTTCTTTGGCAGAGAGTTCAAGGGAATGAAGAGGAGATAAGCTTTAATACTCCTTGTTTAAGAAAACACAAGGAACTCCAGGATGCATAACATCTGCTCAGAAGGACTGCTTGCACAGCAGGTATTGCCTTTCCYAGGTCTGGGAACCGGGGACTTGGCAGGTACGTGAGGACAGCTGCCTCACTCTGCTTGTCATACACTGTGTGGATCAATTCTGAATAACCTGAATGCACAGGGACGGGTTCAGATGTGGGAACTAGTTACTTCTCACACTTAATTGGGCAGAGAGAATTGCCATATAGGACAGTAAAATACACAGCATTTTCCTATAGGTCAGCATTGTCCCAATGGAATAGCATGATTATTTTACATGGACTAATAGCGATAGGACAAGAGGGGACAGTTTTAAACTACAAAGAGAGATTTGGATTAGATGTTGGGAAGAAATTCTTTGGTATTAGGGTGGTGATACCCTGTTCCCAAAGTGTTCAAGGCCACACTGGGTGTGGCTTTTAGCAATCTGATCTAGTGGGAGCTGTCCCTGGGCATGGCAAGGGACTTGAACTAGATGATATTTATGATCCCTTCTGAACCAAGCCATTCTATAATTCTGTGAATCTACGATGTACTCCTTCATGCCCCAAAATGTGAATACCTGCTTAGATATAGACACAGATCTTTTTACAACCAGAGTTTCCCTTCCGTTCCCTTCCATTCACTTCTGTTCCTCTTCCCCTTCCCCTTCCCCTTCCCCTTCCCCTTCCCCTTCCCCTTCCCCTTCCTTTATTTCTAGTCAAATCATGATTCCTTTAATTCACCCACAAGTGAGTGTTAGTTCTGGTAAACTAATCTGCCAGATTGATCTTGAACACCTGTGAATGAGCCTTCATTTATTAAGGTGATTTACTGGTTCAATGGAACTGGTGTCACAAATAATAGTCTGTTACGTTTTCCCTTTAATTATGTTTGTGCAGCTTAAAATCYGGGGGTCTTGGTCTCTCAAAAATAATTATTAATCTAGGAAAATGTCATTAATACATTATTAAGATTTCTTGAACCATTTAAATGTTTTCTTTTTAGAACCAAAACACTCCATCAAAACATTTTTACTTCATTCTTCTTGGTTTAAGCAGATTGTTCTGAAACATCTGAGCGCGTGCCAGTCTAGATTTCCAATGCTGGTGCATACACAGTCCTAGCTATGAAAAATGTCACCTGGACTCTCTATGATTCATGAACTGATTTAGTAAAAGGTTTCTGAGCTCTGTGTGTCAGCTACGCAAAGCAGCATCTCACTGCATAATTGTTCATTACTGTTACTGGTCTGTAATTTTCACAGTGTGCAGATTTTAATTACAAAGGAATAGCTGCTGCCTTGCTTGGTTTTTCTAACTGGTTCCATGGCAAAGATTTGTTGAGGGATATAGGAAGATACATTTAAATCTAAGACATTTTTTCTTACAGAAACTTTTTTATGAGAAGGCCTATGAATCTCACTCTGCTCATTTAATATTTGCCCAAAACATACAAAATATTTCTTTAATGTATTCCTCTGTTTGTCTAGGACCAGTTTATAAAATATCTGAAATGTAAAAGAGCCCGAAATTCTGAATCTTACATCACCTTGAAGTAAAAAGTCTTATTTTTTAAGACTGATAGCCATTTACAACTTTGGCCATACTCTCCTCTTCTAAGTTGTATGAAGTAAACACAGGGTAATCATCTGCCCTCTATTTCTAATGGTAAAATTTATTTAAATATTTTCTTGTAGTTACACTGGGAAAAGTGAATCAGTCAGTGAAATGTCTACATAAAATGCCAAAAAAATGTCTTATTGACTAGATGACATTGCTTCTGGTGTTCAGCCTAAGGAACAAAACCAGGTTGCTCACATAACCGTAGAACCACTAGTCCAGGTTGCTCAAAGCTCCATCCAGCCTGGCCTCGAACACTTCCATGGATGGGGCATCCATAACTTCTCTGGGCAAGTTGTTCCTATGCCTAACCACCCTTACAGGAAAGATTTTTGCCTAAAGTCTACTCTAATTCTACCCTCTTTCAGTTTAAAGCCATTTCCCCTTGTCCTATCACTATATGCTGTTTCCCCCTCTCTTGTATGCCCCCTTCAAGTACTGGAACATGTTCTACCATCTCCCCAGAGCCTTCTCTTCTCCAAGCTGAAGAACCCCAACTCCCCCAGATTGTCTTCATAGGAGAAGTGGTCTGTCGCTGTTGAGACGGTCACGACACACACACTCTCTCGGCCCAGAGCAAAAACAAAAAGCACGTTTATTATTACGCAACTTCTTTTATACACTTTCTTAGCTACATGTTCATTGACTATTATTTTGCTACAATACAATACTATTGGTTGCCTATAGTGTACACACATTCTTTGCTAAACATTGGCCAGTATCCTCCCTTTTGCAGCTGTTACAACTTCTTTCTGTTGTTTATCTTCTTGCTTCTGCAATTCTCACGGTACAAACTGATTGTATCAAGGGAAATGTCTGGCCTTCAGACCAGCTCTCGGATCCCACAGTGCTCCACCCCTCTGATCATCTTCTGGCCCTCCTCTGGATTCACTCCAACAGGTCCAGGTCCTTCTTATGTTGGGTTTCCCCCATATTCGAACTCAGCAGCCTGTTGTCAGGATGATCTGGCTGCCAGAAGGCTCTACTCTGCTGTAATACTGCTGTACGCTTTTAGTAGAGCTAAAAACAGGCGTGAACTTATTTAAGTTTGGGCCAMTATCTGGGTGAGAGCTTCAGAAAAAAACTACCAAGCTACAGAGAGTTCCCTTAAAAATGAAATTCCTTCAAGTTTCATCGTGAGACTCTGGTTTGAAAACTGAAGAGCTTTTGAACAGAAAAGTTTCATGAATACTCACTTTCCTAAATTTCCTGAGTTAACTCTGCTGAACAAAGTTTCATTAATAATGTAATTAAGAACATGCTTCATATAACACTAATCAGCTATCAGCGACTGGTATTTTTGCTATAGCATTGCAATGATTGCCCTTATGATGATTGTTTTTTTTTAAGAAACATCTTTCACCTTTGTTGAAATGTAAAGCAATGTATATGAAAAAATATCTGTAATCTTTCTGAAGGGACTGTGAATGGAAATACCCTTCACACCGAATCTTTTGGTGCCTAAGGTTCATCAAAAGATCCTGAAAAAAAAAAAAGCAAACAAACAAAAATGCTAGCAAATGCATCCTTATAAAAACCTCCTTATAGAGCTTTTCACACATGAAGAAACAYCTAATCTATAATTACAGTGAAAGAGAGGGATGCCTCACTCCGAGCATCTGAATTGATTCTTGCTGATTTATTAAGGGTTTCTCCCAGGCAACTTGAAAAACAAGTGTACTAAAACCAATCCTTCAACTCTCAATATCCTGATGTCCTAATAATATGAAAGGATCTGAGATTACTTAATATTTCATAAGACTTTGCCATGTGATCAAATGCTCTGATGTCAATGGGACCATCCCTACATGGTCTATATATGTTTGTCAAACGTCACTGCCACCATTTTTATATAGCTATATATATGCATAAATGTGTGTGTTTAAAGTTGAAATGTATTAATGTGGGCATTAAGCAGACGGTATGGAATAAGGGGTGGAATGTCCTGGGGTGATGTTATAAGGGTTTTTTTATTCCTTAACCATCTGCTTAATGCCCRAAGACGCTGTGTCTTTAAGAGGGGCCCAGGGGGCAGGGCCGGAGCCATGGGACCCGAATGTGGGTTGGTTGAACGGCTGGGCCCTATGGCTCGGGGCTCCGGGGGTCTCGGAAGGGCTTGGGAGGGAGTGTGCCGGGAGCGCTGTGCTGCTCTTTGGGTTTTTTTTGTTCTGGCTAGCTGGAAAAATGTTGTGTTGKTTTTTTTTTTGTTTTTTTCTCTTCCCTCCCCCTTGCCTCACTGCCTCCCTTCTCTCCTCTCTGGTCTGGGGAGCCTGCGGGGTGGCCCTGGTGGGCCTGYGGGGTGGGCCCCGCTGATCCGAGCCCATGTATCTGTTCCCTCTCTGGGCATTTGTTGTATTTTGAGGGTTTTTTTTCCTGTTCTACCCTGATTAGTTTTGTGTTAATAAACAGTTTGGGTTTTTTTCCCACTTTCAATTGTTGTTACTGATTTGTCCCATTGGCAGAGGAAAAGGGGAGGCCCTTTTCCCTTTGGAGGAGGCGCTCATTCTGGAGCACTTCCTCCTAAAATTTTGTCTCCAAAATCAAGACAACAAGACTTGGCCATGTGATCAAATGCTCTGATGTCAATGGGACCATCCATACATGGAAGTTAAATACAAGGAAAGTTTTCAAGAAATATGATCTTGAATACCAGTGCAATAAACATTCTGATTGCCTACCTCTTAACTGGACAAGAAGGACAGATTCTGGTTTGGACCATATAGATACAAAATAAGTCTTTAATCAGTTGGTTTATGTTAAGAACCCAACTAATTTCTACTCAGCTAAAGCTATACATGCATTCTGGTTTAGACATCAGATGTCATCTTCTTTATGACAAGGATCATTTGCTCACCTGTTTCCTGAAATTGATCCAAGTAAAAAAAGAGAGAGAGAGGAATGCAGAGATATAGGAGAAGGGATTGGAAAAGAGATTTGAACATTCCATTAACTAAAATCTCTTTCCAGGAAAAAAAAATTGGCAAATCTTTCCACTTATGCTGTAGCCTGAAAGAAAAATTGTAAAAATGGCAGGATAATGTGCTTTAAATACTTCTCTTTAAAATGTTGACATAAATAGCAAAGGAGTGCTTCAAAATACTGGTAATTACAAAGACTTGGAAGAGGAAGGATATATACTTTAGAAGTACAGAAAACCAATTTACTTATTGTCTTGGTTTGAAAGACAGGTGTCTGCTAAGGAAGGCAAGAGCCTCCCTTGGAATGGAAAATATGACCCTCTTCCCCCTGAATTATTATAATTTTGAAATTAAGGGGCTTTCAGGCAAAGATATAAGAAAAGGGATAACAGTTCTTTACTAGCATATATAACAAGACAGACAAACAACAACAGTGTCAGCAGCAACAAACAAAAGAAAAAAGAAACCAAAAAACCCCAATAAAGAGTCTCTTCCTGCTCTTTGAGCAATTTCCCGTTTGGTGTAGTGATGGTCGCAGCGGGCAGGGGCGCTGGCGGGTTCTTGGCGGGCAGGGCAGGTGCGATGACTCCCCCTTGGCTGCAGGGGGTGCTCCGGTGCGAGCTCGGGGAGCACGCGGTCAATGGTGGATGGGCTGAATGGTGACAACGGGCTGCAGCRGGAATGTCAGAGCAGCAGCTGGAACAGCAGGGCGTTGTGGCAGGGTAGGGGGTGCAGAGCTACAGTGTAGTGAAAACTCAGAGCAGTGGGGAAAAAAAACAGTGGGGGCAGGGCAGTGGCAGCCCGGCTCCGGGCAGGGCAGGGAAAAGCTCCCTGGTGGGGGGGAAGAGGGCTCGGGATCCCGGGGTTTACCCCTGGGGCACCCCAGCAGATGGTGAAAAGTCCCTTTTTTAGTGAGGTACGGTGTTAATAAGGTCTCAGTGCAACGGCCGCTCCCCCAAGCAGAGCTTCACTCACAGTATGAGAAAGGCAGCAGGAGATGGAACCTTGCAGTGGTGACAAATTCTCCCCACAGCGACCGCAGCCTCTCTCCCCTCCAAATGCCAAGAGAAAAAGAGAGCTAGCGGCTGCACCCAACCCCGTTTTCCCAGTCCAGATCTCACCATACCCCTGCCCTCCACGAGAAACCCCAGGTAAAGAGAGAGTACCCAGCTGGACCCCTCCCTTGAGCTGTGGCCACTTCTTTTGTTAAGTATCCAGTCATTATTGACTCCTAACAACACGCATGGGGGAAAATTCCTTAAGAGAAAAAAAACAAAAGGAAAACTCCTAACCCCAACACTTATTTTTATATGACAGCTGTCTCAGTGATATCATAATTTTAATCAAAAGTGTATCACAAAGTTCTGTAAAATGATTGCCCAAGAGCTACAAGAATCTATAATAYTTATTTTAATAAATTTTTTCTGTTTTTTAGATGTCTCCTTTTGTTTTCAGAAGATCTGCTTTAGCGGAGTCTCTTATTTTTAACCTTACTGTCTCTAGGAACCAACACTGATAATCCTTGGTGTACAACACAGTTCTAGAAGAGCTTTAACTATGTTACTGAAAGAGGACAGAGAGGCTTCTRTAACTGTTCTGCAGCAACATTTAGTGCACTGAACAAAAGATTTGGGTTTGTAATGGGGTTACTGCAAGTAGAATTTGGAAATGCACTGWAGATTTTTCTGGCTTATTATTTTATGACATGTTCTTGCAATTAGTAGGAAAACCATTGAAATGCTTAACCAAAGCAAACCCCTGTAACACTTTAGAAAAGTCTTAATGGTTTAGAAAAAATACATGGTTTCCTGATGCAAATTAAGAAGGAAAGGATGGGTGCAGGAGTGAGCATGCAAGCAGTGGAATTGGTTGTTCAGGCCGGAGCACAGACTAGAAAGCAGAACAGGATAAGCATTTTGGTATGTTTAGGGTCTTTCATTATTACCCTATCCTGGAGTTAGATGTCTAGTCAACTTCACAGAGAACTGACAGCCTGGTACATTAAATATTCTTGATTGCTCACCTCATTGACTCATCTTTTCCTCTAAGCTTGCCTTTTGCATCTGAGTTGAGCTTCTGTATTATTTACTGATGCTATGCCTGCCTTTCCTGATGTATGAGCTGACAGACAGAYGCAGATTCTGAAAGTTCCTCAGCAAAAGCTACATGTATTTTTAGTGAAAATATTAGCTGACAGAAGCAAAGGAGGGTTTGTGCAKCATGAAACATTTTATATGAAATAAAAACATATCAGTAGCACTAAGATGTTTTGTAACCAAAGCCTGACTGCCAGTGTTGAAATATTTCAGGTTTCCCTCTCTTTAGACTTGGATTTCTCTCTCCCAGGTGTGGTACTCCTCCTGAGTGTGTTGGTTTTGCACAGCCTGATTCTTGGTAGCAGGGAGGCCACAGAGAAGCTGCTGGAAGCTTCCACCATGTCCAGCAGAGCCAATCCCTGATGGCTCTTAAGATGGACATGCTGCTGGACAAAGCTGGGCCAATTAGAGAGGTTGGTAACACCTCTGTGTATAAGATATTTAAGAAGAAAATCAAAACAAAGTGGCGGCACAGTTTTAATTCCAGACAGAGAAGAGGAGGAGGTGAGAACATGTGAGGGAAACAACATGGAGACACCAAGGTCAGTGGAGAAGGAGGGACAGRAGGTGCTCCAGGTGCCAGAGCCAAGGTTCCTCTGCAGGCCGTGGTGACGACCATGGTGAAGCAACTGTGCCCCTGCAGCCCATGGGGATCCACAGGGGATGCAGAGATCTTCCCGGTGAAGCAGCTGTGCCCCTGCAGCCCATGGGGATCCACGGGGGATGCAGAGATCCACCCACAGCCCATGGAGATCCACGAGGGATGCAAAGATCCACTCTCAGCCTGTGGAGGAGGTGCCTGTGCTGGAGCGGGTGGATGCCTGGAGGAAGCTGCGGTCCAGTGGAAGGTYCAGTGGAGAGAGGGGGCCCTTGCTTCCAGGCTGGAGCAGCCTGTCCTTGGAGGRCTACACCCCATGGAAGGGTGACCCAYGCCGCAGCAGTTTTGGGAGGATTGTGTGCCTGTGGGAGTGGGAGGGACTCAYGTTGCAGCAGGTATAGTAGGACTGCTGCTCGTGACATTGGAACCATGCCGGAGAAGTTCATGGAGAACTGTCTCCTGTGGGAAGGGACCCCATGGTCTCACAGGGGATGGACTCCTCTACCTGAGCAGTGGAAGAAAACCTTGGGGGACAAACTGACATAAAGCCCCACTCCCTGTCTCCCTGCACTGTTGGTGGGAAGGAGGGAGGGGTTGGGGAAAAAAGGTGTTCTTTAAGGGCTTATTTTTAGTTCTCATTATCTTCCTCTGAGTTTGTTAGTAGTAAAYTCACTTTGTATCTGTAAGATGAGCCTGTTTTGCCCTTGGAGTGTTTTCTCCCAGTCCTTATCTCGACTCATGAGCCCTTCATTACATTTTTCTCTTCTCTGTCCATCTGTGGCAGGGGAGGGTGAGCGAGCGACTTTCGTGGGTGCCTGGCATTTGGCCAGTGTCCAACCATGACACTGAGCCAAMCCCCAGGCTGCAGCCAGACACTGCCTGGGGGTGCTGCTGTACTGCTGACGAAGACCAAAACTGCCAATTTGTAGTTGAGCAAATGATAAAAATAATGGTGTATCAGCACATTCCCTTATCCTATTTAGTTTACTGTTGCACATATTTCCAAGCAGCCTTCTGTAGGGAAAAGCAATGCAGAGATACATGAGCTAGCATAAATTTACTGAAAAAAAMCCCAACAAACAACATATGGAATGCCTGTTTTGGATAAGGCAGAGATATAGCACAAATGAATTTTGATTAATTGAACTCTTTTTATTAAATAATGCATAGTGATCTTGACATTGTGCTTGCACTGATCTGTGCAAGCGCTTCTTTTGGACTGTTGCCAGCCAAAAAAGCACAGTATTTTTAAGGTCTTCCCTAGCACTCCTCACCACACTGGCATTGACTCACTAAGATGTGAGACTTTATAGATCTGTTTTTSTTCCCTGACAATTGTTTCATGGAAAAGGTGGGAGAACCGGTATGTTTAATGGGAAAGACTTAGGCTCCCTAGGTACATTTGCAATGTGAAAGTGAGTGAGTGGGGCATTCCAACTAGCACATAAGTGACATATTACAGGATTAAGTAAAATATAAACTAATAAAATGTAGTCATGCAGATAAGACTAAATAACCAAAGAATGTAGGGCAACTCTTTCATCTTTGTTTGGTGTAATCCAGGTCATACTGGTATTGATTTACTGCTAGYAAATTACTACAGTGAAGTAACAACAAAGTGAAGTAACTTTATCATATTTTCTACATAAATTTTAATTACACACAAACCTTCAATAATTGCTGACTCATCTAGAAGAGTCAAGAACCGAAAGATCAGAACTGAAAAGACATTGATAATAGATTCTGCCTCTCATCTTGGAGATGCACACTAAATTGGGGCTCGGACAAGTAAGYTGGGCAGTATAGGAAACTTCCCTTCTTATCATCTAAATTGACTTTGCAATTATATGTGTATAAGACATTTCTCAGTGCCATGATATTACAGTTATCTATGAATAGGAAAAGAAATTGCATCTAATATAGTACACTCTAAAGTCATCTAAGTGGATCGATAAGTAAGTTCCAGAATTTCTAACTGTGAAGAGTGCTGTTCTCTTCAATCTTTACCTAGTAAACAGTAGTACTCAGAGGCTTTGAAGCATAATCTAGTATGGGCACAGAAGTCAGTAATATATCCAAAASCCATACTTGCATTCATTACATTGGGAACAAAGGAATACCAATATCAAAACATTCTGTTCTCAATAGAATTTTCCATGGTACCTTGTAACTTGCAACAGTACATCTAGTGTGACTTCCACACAAAAATCCAATAAAGAATTGTAAGAGCAGCCCTATTTAGGATATTTAGGAATGAGAAATTAATCAAATGAAGTTATTCTGTGGTAGTGATGGCTCAGCAGCAAAATGACACAAAGGCACATCCACACAGTTTACTAAAGCTTAATTCATTTGGATACTGGTGATCAAAGGCTTTGAATGATTACAAAAAATGTCAAGGTTGTGACACTGCRGCTAGAATAAATCAGACAGAAAAAATAAGACAGGAAGGAAAAGAAATGAAAAGAAGTGAGAACCCCAACAACAAAATTACATTTCCAAAATTGCTTTTTTCCAAAAGGGAAAAAAAACCCTGCTTATTTTTTCTCCCAGAAAATGCATTTTCTGAACTATGAAACAAAAGAGTTCCTCTCATTTTTTCTTTCAGACTTTGTGTGACTGTCACAGTGCAATGGTGGCACCTATTGGTCTAAGATATTTATGAAAATCACACTCTGCAAAGGGCATTTTTTTTTTTTTAATTAATACAATTCACTCTCTTTCTGCATGCTGGGAGCAGCACTAGAATGACAATTCCTGCATTGAGGTGACAGCTTGATTCATGGTAATAGCTCTGAATTTAGTAATTTCTGATTCCCGATTCTTCCCACATGTTGTGACTATATTCTTGAATTGAAGAAACTGCAACAGAGCTGATCATTTAACAGGTAGTGGGTCTATCAGTTCCCTCCAGAATAACTGCATGGGTGCTCCCTTCTGTGCATGAGTCATTTCTTTGATGTTTCCTCAGAAGAAAGAATAAATAAGGGGAGTGTACATGCGAGAATAGGTAATGAGAGTCCTGTGTGAATCAAGCTGTGCAAAATGGGGTTTGCGATTTCTTAATCTGTCAGACAGAAAAGTACAAAGAAAAAGCTGAGGTGGTTTGAGGAAACTATAGGAACAGAGGGCAGATGTAGGTTCACAGCTGTCCCTGAGCACACTGTCCTGAGCAGGGGTGCTAAGCAAGCTCATTGGTGACCTGTAGTTCTTTAAGCAAGTTTGTATGTGTAGGCAAAAAGATTTATTCTGCTTCCTCCAACTTTTTTTTCCTGGATTTTCTTTTTAGGATGAAGAGCTTCTCAGAAAAAGACAGTGAGAAAATGAATTTGTTTTCACTACAAAAATAAGAGATAAATATTTGGGAATCATAACAGTGATTCAAATTACAAAACAAAAATACTCCAATATATCCTGCTTTGAAGAAACAATGAATCTCAACACTAGCTGCCTTCTCCTTCCTTGCTTACGCTGCCTTGCCTTGCCTTCCCTCTCTTGCCTTTGCCTTTCTCCTGCAYCACCCTAATAAAACTCCAGCAAATATTTAATCTTTTTTATAAATAGAAAATAAACTGAATCTGGGCTATTTTTGTAGGAAGAATTTACAATTTAGATACTTTTAAAAATTTTATATCTGTTTTAAGATTAGAGAGATATTTCGACTAGTCAACATTTGTAGTAAGCTGAGACCACTATGACTTATTACTGTCTCAGGTACTGACTGCATTCACAGTTAATTCAGAAAGGGAACTTAGTTAAAGACATGGATGATGCACAGGCAAATCTACAAGAGCAGAATGGGAAAAACACTTTCAAGTGTAAGAGAATCTTTTTTAGGCACACCATAATAGAAGTTCAGAGGAAAAGTAAGGGGACAAAATAAAAGCTTACACAGCAGAATAAAGGGGAAGATTAGAAGTATAATATGTCCTTCAAAAAGTGGAAGTCATTCCGAAACTATGTAAAATAAAAAAAAGAATATTCTGACAAGTTAACAGTAAAACTCTAAAAATTGAGGCCAGAAGATGTAGGAGAAATGTGAAAACTACCAATAAAATCTTTTTCACAGCTTTGTAAGAAACACTTGAGAGAAATTGAGGGCTGGTGGGTTATTGGTGAAAAGGATCATTCAAGGAAATGGGTGAAAGAAACYCTAAAACACTTCTTCACCTTAGACTTTAATACAAACTAGTCAAAGGCAATTTCTTTCCAGAGGCTTTCTCTGTAGTACCATCTTAAGGAATAATATCTTCCTGAAGCTGAAGATGAATAAACTTATTTGGACCATGTACTATATAAAAATATAATCAACCTATTTACTCATATTTAATAGATATTGTGGACAACAGGAATGGATGGTCATGCATGCAAATTTAAAACAATTCTCTGAAGAAGAACTGGAATATATAGGAAAAGGAGACTGATTTTCAATAGGAAAATCAGAAAATATATAATGCAAACAGACAATGCAGATACATAGAATAGAATCTTTAGAATCTATAAATATTTAGAAAAAATTAATATTTTGTTAAGAAAGCCAACTTCAAAATTATTTTAAATCTTTGAGATATTCAATGAGAATTTACATAAGGAATGAAGATGATATTACCATTTCTGGAAATATTGGAAGTTCTTGATAAATATTAATTCTTTACATGTTTGGCTCAAAAGCAGGTAAAATTTCAGATTTTTTGAGTATATAAAATATATGCTGCTGTCTAAAGCTGTGGTACCTCCTCAAAATATACATAAGATAAAACAACATGGCAAGGTTCTTCAGTAGTACAGAATGCTTTAAATGTATGGAAAACCAGGATTCTTCAGCTCAAGAAGTAGGTGATTGAATCTGGCAATGTACTATAAAGTTGTAAACGAGAATGAGAAAATAAAACTAAAATATTATTTGCTCTTTCTTATAACAGAAACTTAATCTTGAATGGACAAATCAAGCATCACCTGCAAAATAAAAAGTATAATAATAAGCTTGAGTTTAAATATAAAGAAAAAATACATTATTTTTACCCTCATCATATTTGATATTTTGAACACCTTAAAAAATATTGACTTGATTCTTACATGCAAGTTAATTTCTGTGTGCCAGAGAGAGAGGAAATCATTATAATTTTTGTATCTATAAATTTTTGCATGAATGTGAAGTTTCAGTTAGTGCCTRATACCACATCAGGATGTTACAACAGTATTTGAATCACTTGAATTTACATTGTACTGGAATTAATGAAACTGTTCTCATAAGCATAAATGTGCACATATTATTCATGATTATTCACMTCAGCTTTAGTTGTCTGGGATTTCTGTATTTCAGTGGTTGACTTACAAAGCTCACTATTAAAATCAAGGCACATAAATGTTTATTTGAAATGCTCTGTCTACCTGGCAGTACATACTGGTAGTTCCCTGAATTCATACTTTTGGCCATATCTACTTGCTTGCCATTACTACTCAAACCTTTGCACTTTCTACATCAAATTGTACGTTAACTCTTAAATATATAAYTGGCAATATAATTTTACAGAAAGATGATTCAGCCAAAATTGTGGCAAAGCTCAAAAACTTGTTTGATTTACTAGTGGGTTAGCATGTGTTTAAATCTCCTCCAGAAGTTTAAAATTCTCATTTTCCACAGGAATTTAATATTTGAAGAGATCACTTGGTCACAAGGTTCCCCATCTCTGAAGACAATCATAACAAATCATTCCTTTCATGAAATGAACTGCAGCAAAATAAAACTTCATGTCAAGGGAGTGTGGGATTTTTTAAAAAATATGCTACTTCTTGAGAGATCTATACAGAGCAACAGTCGCAGCTGTTTAAACATTTTTTTTTAGCCTAAGTTCACTGTAGGAAAAATTCACGGGTATGTATAAGGCAGTCTCATTCCCTGATGAAATAGATCACATACAATGCATTAAAAAAAAACCAAAAACCATGTTTCACTTACTGTGTCCATATTTTACTACAATGAAGTGCAAATGAACTTTAGGGTGAAAAAAGATCTAATAATCTCACAATATATACTATTATCTAGYGGATATATTTTATTGGCTACTCAAGATGCAGAGGCCAATATCAGCAGTGTTCACAGGATTCACTTCTGGCGTTAGTATTCAGTGGGTTTATGAACTTCTAGAGGATTTAAAAAATAATGTTACATATTACCCTTTATTCCRAGAACAATCCTTATGGACCATAAGCATTCTTCTTTCATTCATAATATTTTGAACTGATATGTTTAATATTGTGCTTGGACCATATTCTTAAGCACATGGTGTGACTCTTGGGCCTGTCCTGTGTAGGGCCGGGAGATRGACTTTGATGATCCTTGTGGGTCCCTTCCAACTCAGCTAACTCAGCTTATTCTGTGATTCTGCTAAATAACTAGTCAGTCTATGAAATACCACAATAATACACTTTTGGTTCACTTGATATTCATACTGACTTGTATTAGAAGATGTAAAGGTATAAATTAGAAAACATCTAAATTTTACAACAAAGTATGACTTTTCTTTGATGTTCTTGAATATAGGAAGGTAACAACATCAAGATGCAACATTTGCTTCTTTTACTTGTTAAGTCCTCTTAACATGAAGAGTATGCCTCTACTGCCTCTGCAATGAGTGTCTCAATCTAAGAACTAAAGAAAAATTGTAAGTAAAAAGCATGTGTCACATTGGTATCACTTTATTTTGTTCTCTTATTCTCTGATATACTTATGTATTAGAGTAACTCCTTTTTGGTCGTGCTTGTATTACAAATTTCTTTTTTTTGTTAGGAAGCTGAAGTGTGTAAGTATGCCTTCCTTTCCGKCTTCGAAGACATATAATGTAGTTTTCTTTTCCTTTTTCTTTAACTGCTTTATAATTCCACCTCTTAAAATCAATGTATAATGTTTGTCTTTTGTTGAAACGCTAATGATTTCTTCGCCACACTGAGTAATATTACATGTTTCCTTGTGGCTTCCAATAGTAAATCTACTTCTTTTGTGAGTGCTGGAAATGTGTATAACTTATGTAGCATTAGTGACAAAAATAGGAACATATTAAAAAATATGAACAATACAAATACCTCAGACATGATCTTGGTATTGTACTAGACAATGTACTATTATATGGGTTCAAGAGTAGACTAGTTCTAGTTCCCATTTACTCTTTAACACAGTAATCTCAACTTTTTTTATTTTTTTACATAGTACTGGCCAGAGAATAAAATTTACATTCTGCAGAATATTTTTTAATCAGAGCAAAGTAGTCAAAATTTCACAATATTGACTGAAACACAATAAAAATTTTGGAACTATTCTTCTAGCATAAAACATTTCRTGCTGAAACCTTTCATATATTTAAATGAGCAAAGACACAATGATGAAAAAATTTTCCACTAAGGTAGTTTAGAAATTTCAAAGCCTATCATGTAACAGAAACGCTCCCTGCTTGTTGACTGTTAAATGAAAGTACATCAATTTAATTTATTATATTTTAATTTCATTTGTTCCAATCACCGGATTATATCAATTTCGTATTTTATTACTGATGTAAAACATTATAGCAACATTATCAGAAACAATTCTAATTGTAATTGCTTTCTCAGCTTCTCCAGCTTGTCAGGAACAAGACATATTACAGAGACCTATGATATCACTTTAACTTTTTTTAAATGTTCCTCCACGTGTTTTTTGATCTTCTGAAATTATGCAGATCACATATATATTACAATTTTTATTTGCTACAATGAAGCATATTTTTTAATCTAATTCTGTTGATAACCTTATTTTGATAGCATTCTATTTTGCAATATCCCTGTACTTAAAATAAAATTGGCCAATGAATAATTATTTCAATTGTTGCTCATATGAACACAGCCTCATTACACAACAAGCCTATAATGAACTTTGGTATCAACCCTTAATTGTTATCTTCTCAACACACGTTTTAAATGAACAGGCTAACTGCATCTGTCAAAAGCATAAACCTTTTCTCATATAGCTACCATATATTTCTGTCCAAGGTCATACGTTTGTTTCTGCCACAGGAAACTAATAGGACTTAGGTAAGTAATTAAAAAATATAATTGGTTTATGCTTGTGTAGCCACTTGTATCTGTTATGCTGAAAGCTTTCATATAAACCATACATCATAATGTTAATATATTCAAAATCTATTCATGAAACCCAATTCAAATATACAAAAGGAGTTGCTATGTCTTTCTAGTTATTTCCTCAATACCAGAAATTAAAATATTAAACATCAATATAAGAATGAGCAAGATTATGTTATGTCTGTTATGGAAGGCTTAACCTAAAAACCTTGCTTTTGTTATTTTAGAAGACTTTTTTGGCTATCCACCACTCATGTGAGATTGTCACATTGTCACTTCTAAAAAGAACTATTTTCAGAAGGCTCTTACACATTCTCACCACTCACGCAAGCTTATTAGCACAGTTCTGGAACCAAAACAGTCTGGATACATTTCGGATTTTCTGCTTTACAAACTGTTCAAGTATAATTAAGTAATAATTCCTATAGACAACCTTTCCTTTCTCTTTTATGTTGAACTTCTTTGCTCTACCTATCAAACAAGAGTGACTCTTCCATAAATACAAGGGCCACCAGCTGGACATTAGATCAGGTTTAATTCTTTAGGTACATATCTAGGCTGAGCTTTTCTTGTCTATGAAAGTTGCTGATTACTTCTTCCTGCAGCTGTTGGCCATGGAATTATAAAACTTTGATTCTGCATAGGATATTTTTTCTATTAAGGTTAAATTTCTATTTACTAGCCTTTCAAATACACTCTTTTCTTGCTGCACCAGAAGGTGTCATTTTGTATCCAACTTGCTGCAGAGAAGACAAGATTATCATAATGTTGCCTAAATTTTCATTTCTATAAGTAAGGTAATTACTACTGCAAGTAGCTACTGTTCTGTATGTGAAAATGTAACATTCCATGTGCTGCCAAATCAGTCCTGTGAACTTTGGGTTTTTTCAACAGTGAAGTTATACCACTGAAAGCAAAGGAAAGTAAATCTGAGTACTATATACTTTTAATATATGTAGTGTTTTTCYGTAAGGTAAGAATGTCTCTGTGATTTCTTGCTTTAAAAACCTAAAATTGATTTTATAATGATGTTTGAAGATATTGAATTGAAAAATGACACAAAGTACTTTTGAATCCATGTATTTTTAATATGTTTATCTCTAGAMTTTAAAGATTAGAAGGAAAATTGTAGTGATCAAACTTAATATTCACAGTCTGACTAACACATGAAATGGAATAATTTTATCTTTCTGTCTATGTTGTTATTTGTTTTAACTGCCATAGCATATTCTTTTATTTCTTTAGATAAGCATCAGGCCCAATTCCACAACCGTTACTCAGGTATTACTCAAAGAAAAYTGTACTTAAAAAAAATAATATTGCATTCAGGTGAAAGATTTTAAGACTTTACTTCAGTTGTTGGGATTKCCATTAAAAATATAGTTGATACCCCCCCTCAGAGATTTGGGATTTTGTTAAACCTTTCTGAAACAATGTTTTCATTTAAAAATAAGTGAAAATTATGAATAACTAGTAAAGTAGAAGTATGTTGTATATACAGCCACTTTGTTATCTATCACAACCCAATTGTACCTCTGTGATGAAATATAGCCATGAATTAATAAARGTTAACAAGGGCTTTCTACCAATTTAATGCAAGCAAGAGTGTAAATTGTGGGGGAAAAAAAAMCAAAAACAACAAAAAAACCCAACCAACTTTGGTTTGGACAGAGTATAGTATGAAGAAATGTTAACATTTCCAATGAGCATATGTGATGAATAGGATAATAGTTTTATTATTTTCTCTGTGTGAAGTTACTTGCCCCAACTTTGTGTCTTCCTCTCTGTGAACTTAGGTGACCATCCAATCCTGACTCACAGRGAAAGCCATCACTCACTGAATGATGACCATTGTCAGGTACACTTGCATTGGAGTTTCTCAGGAAATACATCTCTTAGGTAGTGGTCACCAGCTTGAGTGACATGTTGAGGTCACAAGCTGAAATAACATACGACAGAGTGTGTTGGTTTAACACAGCCTGGCTTTTTGCGGGAGGCAGGAGAAAAGCTGCTTGAAACTGGTATGTCCAACACAGAGCCAATCGCTGAAGGCTCTCATGATGGGCAGGTTACTAGCCCAATTAGACAAGTTGATAGCGCCTCTGTGATGACATATTTAATAAAGGAAAAACTGTGGGAGACTCTCTTTCTTCTCCCGAGGGGTGGTGAGGCGGCTGCCAGGGCGCATCCCGGTGGGGGCTGCACAGACGGGGCCCTCCCAATGCTAGGACCGCCCATGCGGTGCCGGCAAGGACCACACGGCCAGGGCCGGCCGTGCGGTGCCGGCAGGGACCACGTGGCCAGCAGAGAGACATGGCGAGCAATTCCCCAATGCGGAGCCCGGATGAGATCAACCTCTCAACTGCAGTTTACAGACACCAATTTTCTTCCAAGTCAGAGAAAAAGGAAAAGTGAGGACACATGAGCAAAACCAACATGGCGGTACTGAGGTCAGTGAAAAAAAGGAGAGGGCGGAGGTGCTCCAAGCGCCGGAGCTGAGATTCTCCTGCAAGCCGTGGTGAGGACTATAATACCACAAACTGCTTCCCCCATAATTCATGAGGTGCATGAGGGGCTGCAGAGATCCACACGCAGCCCGTGAAAGAGAGTACTCACACTGGAGCACGTGGATGCTGAAAAGGTGTTATCTAGTGAGGAACGTGAACAGAGAGAGATGACCCTTGCTTTTAGAGATAGAGGAAGAGAGCCTTTTCTTCCACACTAGAACAGCTCAYCTTTAGAAGACTAAACCCCATGAACTAAAATGACCCATGCTAGGCAGTTGTGCGAAGACTGCTTGGCCCGTGGGAGGGACTCATGTTGCAGTAGGTTTGGGCAGGACTGCTGCTTGTGGAAGTTAAAACCATGCTAGAAAAGTTAGCAGAGAACTATCTCCTGTTGGAAGGATCCCACAGCATAGCAGATGAAACTCTTTTCCTTAAGCATACTGAAGAAAGATTTTTTTACAAAGTGAAATAGTGACCAAAACCCCATGTTTTGTTTCCTTGTGTGGTCAGTGAGAGAGGGAGGGACTGAGAAAGAAAGGTGTTCTGAAGATTTGCTTTAGTTCTCATTACCCTTTTAACTTTTTATTCTGTTAATAATAAATCTTATTTATACTGTTTAAGTTTTGAACCTGTTTCGCCTTAGTGTTTTTTATTTTTTTCATAATCCTTATCTCAACACATGAAAATAAAGTTTTCAATTCCCCCTCCTCTGCTCAGCTATAGCAGAGGAAAATAAGTAATTTTCTTTTCTATGGGTGCGTGGCGCTTAGGCAGCGTCAAACCGCAGCACAGAGTTTTACTACGCTCTCAGAAGTATTTTCATAAGGTCAGTTTTGGGGTTTTTTTCTGAGACTTAGAGCCTGGTCTTTATTTATTGATTTATTTAACATACCCCATCTCCCCATCTTTCCTTCTTGAATTCTTCAATTAAAGGGAARATTTACTTAAAGAAGGCACAAAGATCTGACTTCCTTTATGAATCTTCTTACCCCAGAGTCACCATAGCAGCACTATTACAGTTTACAGCCACTTGGATTTTGCATTGATCAAATCAAAATTTTGTTGGCTGTATACTGAAACAAGAAACTTTTCCTCCTAATGATCTCATTAGACTGTGATGAATAATCTCTCCCGGGAGGTCATCAAAGCCATGTCATCAGCATTATTTAAACCTTGTACTCCTCTTAATCATTTTTATTATACCATTGTCTATAAACTCAAGCTAAGATTGGAAATCCCATTGTACTGGGTGCATGGTTAAGTACAGTCCTTGCCCTGAAGAGCTTAACATCTAATTAGATCAGACAACTGTGACAGCAATGTTCAAAATGTCACAGATATTTTTAAAGCTTGCCACAGGTTTTCCACCAGTACCACCTCAGGCTTGAACGTAAAAAGCCATAAAATAACAGGACCAGGATTTCCAAAGAAATATCAGGCTTGTACACAAAATAGAAAATAGGGTCCTGAAGTGGGATAAATTAGAGTCTAGAAGCCTATAATCACAATTATTACCTTCCCCTTTTTGATTTGTGCTGCTATTTTCATCTCCAGGAGAAATTTGTTTTCTTGACATAAAACAAATAATGCTTTATCTAACTCTCTCATTTAGAAAGACTGACATGTTTAAGCAATTCTATAAATTAGACACAAACCTGAGGTGAGCATAAATAATTCATGATGTAGTTCCATCCAAATGCAACCTAAATCCTTACACACACATTTATACAAAAAACCATACATATATGCTGGTGCCTGATGGTATGAGCATTATTAGACACAAAAGACATTGAAACATTGGCTACATTTTTTAGTAGTTTATCTATTTAGGCAGATTTAACCCCTGGCTCACTGGGGTGTGGGAGGATCATGCAGTCACACTTATCTGAAACCTCTTAGTTAAATATTTTGTGCATTCCATCTCAGTGAGCTCCTCAGCACTGAGTTACACTGAGCTCACAGACATAACGTGTAACTACTTATACTATTCTCATCCCTGTAGTACCAGATTTTCTTTCAGAAGGGCACTAAGCAGTGTGACAAGTTAATGTCAGGTATGTTTTTTTTCCCCTATTTGTCCTTTACCCAGAAGAAAACTTTTGTGTACAGTAATGTAATATGGTTTAGTAGCATTATATAATTGTGAGAAACAGTGTCAGAGAATGGGGTGAGAGAGCAAACTTTCTTTAGCTCTCCACAGACAGACGAGTGTGAAAACATGTGAATATGCAAGCATGTCATCTACTTGCTTGGAAAAAGGAACAAATGAAAGTGTTCACACCTGTAGATTATGCATAATTTACACACAACTCATAAAAAGTACATAGTACAATGTATCATCATTTAAATTGTGTATTACTTAACATCGCATATTTCTTCAAAGATTATACACTAAGTTGTATTTTCTATGTACTCTTACTTTGTGCATTATTACCATCTAACTACATTTAGTATTACATTTCTCTATATGGTGATCAAAGGACTTAGGAAGACCTCATATGGCACTCTTTGATTAAACAGAGTTATTGCCTAGTGGGCTGGGACAGAAGAGCAGAATTAGTGCACAGGAGCTGTCTATGCGGCAGGAAGCCCTTGTGAGACTTCTAATCAAATGTTTCAGCGATTAAAAATACAGCAAAGCACTCACCCTTTTCAGGCTCCGTGGGGAATTTAGACTTCAAACTTTTTTCAGAGTTCAGTTAAGAAAACTGCAGTGAGAAAGTCATAAAGGAGAAGATCAAAGAATATTCTTTCTGGGAAGACTTAAAATACGTGTTGTGTTTTCATCCAGGAAAACCTTATTTAGGCTATTATTCTTGCACATCCACCTCCATTGCTGAAACCATGTAACTTTTAAATTAATTATTAAATATACAAAGATTAAGAAAGAATGGCAGTACAGCCTGGTGATCATGGAATTCCCCAGTCTGATGAATATCTAGATCCCAATATAAGTACCTTATGACTTTTTATATTTATAATAAAAATCCAGCTACTTAAGCAGCTACTCCAAAACATACGTTCAGTAAAATACAGTTTAGTAAACTCTAATAACTGGATACAGAGAAAATTCATGGTGGGGAGGGGAAGACATTTTTGGCTCTGTCTCTCTTTCTCACCATTCTACTCTATTTCTAATTGGGAATAAATCAAATTAATTTTTAATTTATTAACTTGACCTAAGTCAAATTTGTTTTGCCTGTGATGGTAATTGGCAAACAATCTCCCTGTCCTTTTCCCAGTCTGGGAATTCTTTTATCGTATTTTCTACTCGTGTCCTGTGGAAGAGGGGAGTGAGAGAGCAACTGCTTGGGGGTCTGGTAGCCAGCCAGGGCAACCTACAAGAGGAAGAAAATCTTTAATGGATGTATGGAATTGAATCTGAGAAAGAGCAAAAGGACATGAGACAGAGGACTGAACTGTACCTCATACTGGAAAAAGAATCTGGAATGAATTCATAGGTATGAAGCAATTTTCTTTATCAAATTGGAATTAAATCTTTAAAGAGACTGCTAAAAAAAGATTATTAATGGCAAAATTTATATACACCATATTTATTTCTAAATTTTCCATAAATACAGATATCTTATATTTAGAAAAGAAAAAAAGAATAAATACACTGATTGCAAAGAAAATGTAATAAAGTATATGAAATCTGTGGCTGCATACATAAAATAATTTATTCATATCTCAATTGTATTCCAATTCACCCTGAAATTCATAAAATACATTTGCTGTTTGAGAACAATAAATGCCATCCTCTTAAAGAGTCATAACAGTTATATTTTCAGACTTCTCTTGCCATGACTTTTGGATTTTTAAATACTAATAAATATACGCAGCATACTTGATCTTTTTAAAAGGTAGCTTTAAAATAAATAATTTAAAAACAATAGGAAATGCCTCAGGTTTTTCAGGTACTTCTTTTCTGTATTGAAGGCACGAATCTATACAAAACAACATAAAAGATGCAGCAAAATGAGTTAATAGAATACTCACAGCTTAAGGTCATAATTCTACGTATTCATAAGCACATTTGGAATATGCATGTTTTTTAAATATGAAACTGCAGCTTAAAACATTCACAGACAGCATTATATAAACTTGTCAAATACAAATCTTTGAATCATGAAATTCTGAGTAACAGCTCACATTTAGAATTTTCTCATGATTTTGTCTTTACATTTGTGACTTAAGGCAAAATATTATTTAGCTAGCAAAATTAACAAATCTTAATCTAAATGAGTTCTATTTGAAATACTGGTTTTATTCCATTGTCATTTGACACAAGAAAATGAAAGGTAAAGCACCTGAAAAAGCTACAAAAATAAGTTTTGATGGTAGAAGCAAGCATATTTAATAAATATGATTTGAGGAAAATCCTTTACTAGCATTACCAAAACCCAAAAACAAGTAGTGAAAGARTGTCATATAGTATTTAGCCAGGAAACCTAATAATCTCAAATATTTTTAGGAGCTGTATTAAAAATTGTTAAGAAATTTGTGTTTCTGTAACTTTGCTATTTTAGTTTTTATAGTCTTGTTGCTTTAGCTTCTCTTAGTTCTAGTTAATAGATAACTTTGTTCTAATAAAAAAAGACAGATATTATAGGAAAACTAGGGAGTACAGTTTTAATAAATGTAATCCACCTGCAGAACTTAATTAATAGAGAATTGCTTAGCTAAGAAATGAAAACTAATATAGTATTGTTAAAGAAGCCGAGCTTTAAGTTATTCTTTAACTGAAGATGGATTAAATGTTTTAGTAGTAGTTGGAATGATAAAATGTAAAACTCRGACTTGACAATGAGAAGGGGGGCTATGGGAAGCTTTTGTGTTGCAACGTATATAAACCCTGGAAAGTTTTTGTTTCTTTGGACATCCTTGGCAAATAAATGACCTCTTGTCCCCAGTACCGGCCAGCAACCAGGGATACCGGCCAGTTATTAGGGATTTTACTTCAACAACTCTTAAGTTGTTGAAGTTTGAACCTTTTGGTTTTCTCGTTTGATTCTGTAGTCTAAAGAAACAGTTTCTGATTTTCACACGTCAAAGAAAATAATAATCTCTTTGCCAGCAGGAGCACTGCAATTGCATGTACTCTTTTTCTTTGTAAAAAAAGGCTTTTTATGAAGCAACAGACAAAGGATATTCTGGGATTTAGACGATTATGTTTTCCAGTGATTCTACACAAATTTCAAGAAATGGAAGAATGCCCACTTTGGTAACTTAGTTCAGCTACTGGATATTATCCAGTGTGTAATATTCTTTTTTCAGGAAGCAAAACACTGAAATAAAAGTTTCCTCCTTTCAGTAAGTCTACTGAAAACAATTCTGCTATAACTGATTTAAAACAGTACTAAAAATATTTTTCCAAGGCAATACCTCTAACCACTGTCTAAATGAGAAAAATAAGATGCTCAATCTTGTCTAGAATATTCTTATGCTGTATAATAAATCCCATCAGTCTCTGAAGTCATTACTACATGGTATTCTGTCATCAGTCAATGAGAAATGCATGGCAATAATCAATTTGATAAAATGATACATTTATGATGGCGTGGGAAGATGACTGAGGGTAAAAAGATAACAGTACTGAAGTTATACGGAAAAATATGGTTGCTACTCCCTGAAAGGAACAGGGTCAGCATACCCAACCTCCTATACACAATAAGATCTAAATGGGACCAAATGGAGGGTGGAACAGAGGGGAGACACTGTGGCCAGGCTCTGTTGAAACCCTTGCAGAGGGAGCTCAGTGGTACTTTTTAGCTCATAAGCCACACAGCAGCTGAAAACCAAGGGAGATAAAGGAAGATGTTCTGCTCTTGAATCAGCAACTGTGGTGAAATCATTCTCCTTGGACTGACACTTAAGCTCATCCCAAGGTTATTGCAGGTACTATGCTGAGATACCCACCCCTGTGTACAAACACCCCTCAGTGAGTATGATGTATGACTAAAGTCAATCATGCTCCACCTAAACACATTTTTGAACCTTAACCTGTTACGATTTTACTAATAAAGAATGTTATTCTGTAAACTGCTCATGTGAGTCCATCAAGAGCGCAGTCCCTGGCAGTGTAAAAAGGTGTGGATACCCAGGAGGGGACTTCTCTGTTTGGAGTGCGACCCTGAAAAACTCAGTTGAACCATCCTCTAATCTAGTGAACTGCTCGGTGAAGGGTCCCCATAATGGGATGATGACAGACTGGTTGGGCACAAGGGTCTCAGCTTTTCTGGGGCGCTGGCTGACAAATCAAGCACTGAGGGTTTGAGTAAATCTCCACTTTTCACGTGACAGGTGGGTGTCTCACACATGATAGCTTAATAAATGAATGAAAATACTGGTTTCAGTTGAATAAAATTGAAACTATTTTTAAAAAATTAATTCAGGATGAATTTGCTGATATTCAGAAATACAGCTTTGAATGCTTTTCAACTGTAATTTTTAATATATTCGGGGATTCAAACATAGGTATAGCATCAGTCTATGCATATTCTTCGCTGACAGTTACTGCACTATGTTTGCCACTTTTCAGTTAAAAGTAAGACTGAGGCTTTCAGAAAGACAGTTCATTAAATCAGACAGGAAGTTGCAATATTTTCTTTTCTGTCTTGCTTATAACCCAAATACAATTTCTAGAAATTAAATAGTGATGGGTTTTGATCCTACAATACAGTACAAATTTAATTAAGTGGTGCACTTTCTAAATAAGGAAAATGGTTTTATCTCCTGACATTTCAAATGAGAAAATCCAATCACAGGAACAATGAAGCACAGCAATTTTCGTTACTTATTTATTTCATTCTTGATCTTCAAAGTCTTATTTCATTGGCCTGCTTGATATTTCAAACTACTCTACCAGACTGTACATAACTTAAATAAGAACATATGTTTATGATAGATAAAGACGTCATCATTCACTTTGCTTTATCTCATCCATTGAGAAATTTTATTTGAATGCGATTATATTAAATTACAGGCCAGCTGACATTTATGCTTTGGTATAGTGAATGCCACCTCTGATTTTGAAGATGAGTCACATTTAAAACAGTTTTCCAATTAGACTATATAAAATTCAGCTGACATGCAATAATTTATTATAGCTGCCACCAATTAATTAAAAATAAGGAATACTGGAGCTGATGAAAGTTTTTCCAAATTATCTGTGACAATATCACAATATCACATTTTTTCAGAGAAAATACCAGGGCTTTGTATTCATCTATTTCTTCCAGTGCAAGCTACAGCTATGTTTTACCTCCATGGACTGACTCACTATTTCTGTCTCCATCTTCTTAGGCTAGTAAGATTGTGTAGTGGATTTAACATCCAGGATTTTTTGGAGGAAAAAAACATCAGTCCTGTTCAGGGGTGCCCACAGCGTAAATGTGTGCTAGTGAAGAAAAGGCTGTAGTGTAAATAAAAACAATTTTACAGTATTGAACATAAACTCACAAGGATGTGCATGGACATACACATGAATTAACAGCATGTGCTTGGAAAGAGTGAGACTTAGCAACATGAAAATGATCCAGAAGCAAACATACCATTCTCTAATTCCTAGTGAGGATATGCAATAATATTTCCTCTTAGCTATCTTTTAAATCAAGTATTTACCATATGACAGTAACTTAAGAAAAGCAGTTCATAAAGTTCCTTCCTTCACTGGTCCACATGTAGTGTTAGATCTTTGCTAAAAATACATGCATTACTTGTAGCATCTGCTCAGACTGAGTATATGAGTTGAATTTGTTTGCTTGTTTTGTTGCAAGTAACTTCATCTCTTTTTTCATGAGAATGTTATAGTGGCTTTGTAAGTTTGAAGCTTGATATTTCTTATTAGTTTTCTCTTACATCCATAAGAAGMAAAGGTATTCCTTCTCTTCCCTCACTTCTATTACTTCCTTTCTCCCCTTATCAAACTTTTAATGGTAAAAAAAGTTCCTCTTCCTAGTTAAGTTATCTACCCTGCTGAAATGCCAGACAGATTAGACCATCATTCCCTGACCTGCAATCAGTGTTTTTCTGTTAGAAAACTTAAATGCATAAGGCAGAAGTTCATATAGGTCACACACCCTTGTGATAATCTTAAACTGATAGTATTTCAACATGTGGCAGCCTACTTTCTCTTGTTCTTTCACTGGATACCAACAAGAAGGAGCAGCTTCCTCTTCTGTACTTCCCCAATAATGCATTTATATATATTGTCAGGATTCTCCACTGCCCCTCTCCTACACAATGAAACTGAACCCAAAACTGAGACTCTCTTTTGAAAGCAGTTTCAATAGAACTCAGCAGAGGGAACAGATCATCTCCCTTGACCTGCAGGCAACAGCCACTAACCCAGAACACCATTAACATTCTTTCTTGCAAGAACACATTGCTGATTCAAGGCCAACCTAGTGCCCTCCAGGGTTCCCAGGCCATTTTCTGTAAAGCTGTTTTCCAGCTGTTCTGCTCTCAACATGTACTAGTGCATGGGGTTGTTCCTCCCAGGTGCAAGACTTAGCATTTTCTTTTGCTGAATTAATAAGTTTCCTCTCAGCCCTATTGAGGCCCCTCTGAACTGAGGGACAAACCTCTGATGTATCAGTCACTCTTCCTAGCTTTGTATCCTCTGAGAACTTGCTATTTATGCCCTGTCCCATCAAGCAGGTCATTGATGAATATAGTGAGCGTTACTGGTACCCATATTGAACCCTGCAGTAGACTATTTTGGACTGCCCTCAAACTGGACTTCATGGTGCTCATCACTGTCGCTTAAGCCTGAAATTTGAGACATTTTTCAATCTGCTTCACTGTTTTCTTATCTAATCTACTGTGGTGGCTAGTTAGCCTGTGGTATAAGGAACAAACAAAGTTCTCGCGTGTAGTGGTTTTAAAGACAAATTATACAATACTTTGATGTTTTCTTTGTGAGATAAGCATTAAGAGAAAAAGCAAAGCAGGCACAAAACTTATAGACTATAAGAAAGTTTATTAACAGACTTGAAAGAAAAGGGAAAAAAAAAAAAGAAAGAAAAACTGCTGTGGTGTGACACATCTCTTCCATGAAAACTCACAGTTTTGTTACACTGCAAGACATGGACTATTACATGGGGTTATTAATTTTTTTAAGGATGAATCATTTTGGTTTGAACGCAAAGGTTTTTCTGCCC